>BGPT01002745.1:38221-68082 GCA_003297045.1 Symbiodinium sp. clade C Y103 | reverse complement strand
GCAAAAAGTTGCAGCAGGAGAACAAAGGAACAAGCACAAGCCAAGAACAGAACAGGAACAACACCTTCCAATCAGACACGCCGGCAGGCCGGCGGATTCCCATGAAAAATAATAGGATTGGTGATAGGATTTTATTGGTGAATGGTAAATCCATGTAAATCCATAATCCATCATCAACATAGTTAATGGATGTTAAGGGTGAATCCCAAGTTTCAGAGTACACTTTTGCGAACTCCGCAGCTTTGACGGCTATGCAACCATCACCCCCGGTCATCCTAACGATTCCCAGGCGGATTTTCCTGGTAGACGAGCAGCCGAAAGCCCAGCGATCTGATCCACCATTGCCTCCAAACCGGAAACCACACCTTTTTTTGTAGTGAAGCACTGATTTATACCCTCTGGTATTGCCTATCAGTTTGCTATTGAAAATGGCAATTTATAGTGGATTTTCCCATTAATAGCATGGTGATTTTCCATAGTTATGTTAGTTTACCAGAGGGTAATGAGATTGACATCAACCTTGATTTATGGTCAAATCCATTTATAATCCCACATTTGTGTTGCTTTGTTATCTCCATCTTGGGTGCTTTTTCGCTACCATTGTTCGGCCATTTTGACAGCTAAATTCCTATCCTTGGGCTGGCAGAAGCCCACTATTTAGCAAATTTAGCAAGAACTCCCAATAATTATATTCCCACATTTAGGCCATTTAGGGGAACAAAACACCTATAGCCTATAGCCGATAAGTCTGTTTTTTTTTCTTGTTTCTTGAGCGTCCCTTGAAATCTGAGGCTTGGCTTCCAGTTTGTGCAAGCCAGTTGTTCGCAACTCACGCAGAACTTGCAGGCTGTACAGCCCATGGAGGTGGCTTTGGGGATTGGGTGGTGACGGTCTAGGGATGTGGTTACAAGATGTGAAAACCCTAGGAATTTACATCTGTTTTTTCTGGCCAGCTGAAATCATACGACTCGGAATTGCCCAATGAATTTCCGGTATGATTTTGGGGGAATGAAGATCTACTATGATCTACTTATTATTCCATTTACTCGCTATTCTGAGATGAACTAGAGGGTAGAGTTTGGTTTTGAACCATAGACATATTGATACGAATCAATACCTGCAGATACAGTGCTTGATTATCATTTCCCCATTGAAATGACATAATGATAGGCTCAAATTCTGGTATCATATCCATTTTTGGACAAAGCCACATGTGGCTATGGAAATTTCACAACCAAGCATCAATTGATTGGGTTGTTCAAAGACATCCCAGCATGACCATCATTACAGAAAGCAGGACTTCCAAGCGCCAACTCTGGATTTCTACTTAATTTAAAGCAGTAAGCAACTTGCGAGTGCAGGAAAATGAGAGCAGGAAATGATACTTGCGGATAGTAGGGGGAACCATCCCCGATGGAGGCCGAAATTCAGAGTGAATTGTTTTGCTTTACCCTCCGGTGTCATCAAACTCAAGGCTGGAAAATCCAGGAAGCAAGTGGAGGTAGCTGGGAAAAATCATCCAGAAATGTGTTTTTTTCCAGCCAGCGCTACATCATTCTACGACATCAATCTACAGCCTCTGGCAATTTAAGATACCAATGGAAAATCACCATCGGCAATAGGTAAATTATGTTCAATCATCTGTATCAATAACAAACCATCCCCAAGAATCACCATAAACGGGTTGTATAAAGAATCACCAAATGGTAGGTTTATTATTGGGAACACCAAATTATTATTGTAAATATACATATACACTTGGAGGTTCATCCCGCTTCGAAAGTGGGTTATAACATGTTGTACCCCTAATTAAAAGTGGGAATAGTAGAATTAATCTACTTCTAACTAGGGCTATAAGCCACTGGCTGAGTGGATGAACCACCAAGAAATTTGGGCCGCCCTGGCAGGTCGATGCGGTGCTGTTCCTCTTTAAGGCGTGGCCTTTGACAGGTTTGATGGGAGAAAAACACGTGGCTTTCCTGTGGATATCGGTTGATGTTTTCCTCCAAATTATCCCAAAAAGATGCAGAAAAATGTTGTGAAAAAAGATGCAGAACATGTTCAATGGTTCAATTGATGACTATTTTAGATCCAGATTTTCCCAACTTTTCTCTGGGATGTCCAATATATATATATATATATCTCAGATTTGCCGTGCAGGAGGCGGGCGAGATCGTGAAGCAGTTGGACCAGCACTTGCAGGTGGGGAAACCTGGGATGGGGTACCTGGAACTCAGGTCCTGGGGAAACTGGGTGCAGCGTTTGGATCAATTTTGATCTGCTCAAACCTCAATATCTAAATAGATCTAGATAGATGGAAGAATCGTTCTTGGCCATTGAAATGGAAGTTTATTTGCCAACTCAATGGGAAAGCCTACCAGCATGAGCCGGCAGCCTGTCATAGTTGGGATCTCACCGGTAGATCACATGTGGATTTCGTGGGCCAATATCACCACGAATGCCTAGGCTTTAGTGAGGCAAAACATGGTGTCTTAACGAGATTTCACCATCAAACAGATAGAATAGAGTATGGCATATGAATGGATATTAATGGGTAAGATTCTTAATCAGACTAGAGACAAGGTGGTGCCCAGCTTGTTGGCTAAGTTGGATTTAGGGGAGATAGATCCAACTAGATACTATGCTTTGCAGATCAACAAACATAAGTGGGGTGGGGGGGCACCACCTTGTACAATATAGTACAATGCTGTCTATCGCGACAGAGTCAGCATTTGCGTGTTTGAAAGCTGGGGGGACAAGTTTGAACAGTGGGGGGATATCCCAACCCCCGGCCACCCTTTGATGGTCGGTTTTAGTGCCGGAGAACATGGGGACCCTTCTAGGACAAAACCCATCAAAATGGATCTGATGGGTAAAGCAGTCACGGACATCTTCAGTGACTGGACTGGGGAACAAAGAGATTGGACAAATGGATAGACCACCAGACTTGGGAAGACATGTCCGAAAACATCGCGGATCATTTTGGCTCTTTGGCCGCATGACCGGCTTTGGAGAAGAATGAGGATTGCACTGGTCTCCGGTGACCATGGTCATGAACATTTCAAGGTATTTCTATTTTTTGGATTGGATTGGGACGCTCCAAAACACACAAGTTTGACAACGCAAAGGATAAATGGTGGGCTTGAGTTTGCCCTCTTACCCCCTAATTTTCAAGCACTTTCGAGCCAAATCTCCCTTTTGGGTGCCTTCCTGCGGTGCCGCGTGAGTTGTTTTCAGCCATGGCATGCCTTGCGCATTTTGGTGCTTCATGGCTACTCGGGCAATGCCTTGTGGCAAGAGAAGAAGGATCAGAAGCTGCAACAGTTGCTGGCACCATTCTCAGCTGCTTAGCAGCTTGCGATGAGGGCTGGTGACCTGCTAAGAAACTCGTTAGTTAGCCCAGCTACTAGAAAACAAATCCTAATGTTGGCACCTCAATGGCATAAACCTACCATGACTTGGGGATGGTTTGAATCCCACCCATTTTTCTATGGTGATGACTTGGGGATGGTTTATTGGGTTTACCACATTAGCTAATACTTATACTGTTCTATGACTTGAAGCTACTTGTCATCAAGAAACGACACACCATTTGCATCAAGCCAAGTGGAGTATCCAATTATGGTGACCCCCACTGAAGAGTGGAATCACTGCACGGTGTGTGGTTTGCTTTTTGCGTTATAAAAGGGACCATTTGTTGGACTAGCCACTGTCTCCTGTGTCAGATATTTGAATATATTTGATCATGTTCCCTTTTGCATTCCATACTTTTGGTGCAAGCAGACATCACACCAGATACTGTAACAACCAATAATACATTATAGTAACCCCCAAAAAGATTGTAAAGGTTAAAATTATACATATTTTAGTAGAATTTTACATGATTTTACCATATTTTTACAAATTTATGTATCTTCTTTTGGTTGGTTACTACACCCCTGGGTAGTAAATGCTCCCAACTCTCCGATCACCAGCTGAAGTCTCAAGGTGCAACTGCACCATGTCGACGCTCCGATCCAACTGCCTCCCTTCAACGTGCGCGATCCGATGCAGCGACGTTTGTCCTGGTGGTCCTTGAAGAGAGATGACAGTTGGAGGCGGGGGTACCCTCTGGTTATTGAACAGTTCTTGATGGATACTTAAGCCATCTTAAGCCCAAGAATAATTATCCAATTACGGGATAATGAATGGATGATTAATGGAGAATCAATGGAACATCTGATATAAATGACCCTCTGGTTATGAAAAAAAAACTTCCACCCTGAAAACAGCCCAGTTTGAACGGAAGTTGTCTTCCAACCCCCTGTTTGGCAGGATCTATGTTGGGGAAGGGTAAGACGTGTGTCCCATGATGTTTTCATGACTCTCAAGCGGGACTCTTTGGGGGTCATGAGGTGGATAGAAATGGAAATGACCATGAAGGATTGATGACTGGGATTTTCGTGGATAAGTTATTGTGTCATTAAACATTAATAGGACTGAGTAATATCACCATAGGGACCCATTCATAGGATTATCAATAGATATGAACGGGACACCCCCAGTTGATGGCCTTAGGACCATCAGGATGGGTTGAAACTGCTGCACTTTCATTTACCCAAAAAGCTTCCCACCCGCTTGAACCGAAGAGTTGGTTTCGCCCCCCTATCCACCACCGCAGCTTCGCCCTGGCCTGGTGGCACCAGGCAGATGTTGCGATATCTCACAGAGCTCTGGAGAAGTCATGGGCCCTTCGATGGGATCATGGGATATAGCCAGGGTGCCGCCGTGGCAGGCGAGGTGCTAATCCTGGAAATGGATGGCTTTTCATGATGGATTGATATGGATTGATTCATAGGATAATCAATCAACTGTACATAAAACCATACATATAATATCATAATATATATAATCAAATATATATATATATATATATTTGAGTAGAATTATGAGATCATATGAATACACGATATATTAGGATTGATCATGACTCAACCATGGCTTCATGTGATGTTTTTTCATCGGCTGGGCCTGTTGGCAGGTGGTCTAGCAGCTGAGATGATGTTGGGAGAATTTCCTGAGTTTCGCTTTGCCATCATCATTTGCCGCTTGGAACTGATCGAGATTTTGGGTTACCACTTGAAACAACTTCACCATTTTTTGGGATGTACCATCTGCTTATTTAACATAGCCATGAAAAATGGCCCATTTCGGATGATTTTCCCAGCTAGAAACCTCGATTTAGTTCGGGGATTTTCTATGGTTATGTTAAATAACCAGAGGGTAATAGTAGTGTTTCACACCAATTTCCCCAGACTTCTGCGAAAGCCAGCAGATCAGGAATTGAAAATTGGCGACTCGGGATAGATCCAAAGCAGTTTACGCTCTAAAGAAACTGGTTCATTTCGCAGTGGTCAGCTTGAGGTTTTCCCCATGGAATGGCGGGTGGTTGATACACCAAGCATCTGACTATAGGTAATATAGGTAATTTCATGGAATTTCCAGATGTCCACATTCAGATATGTATAATGTACATATTTGTTTACCATCTACCAACAGCGCCCAGCCCGGACCCTAGGCGGTTACTTGGCGCCCAGCCCGGACCTCAAGGGCCACCTGCAGCGCTACCAAGCTGCCGCTGCGCGGGCGCGGTCGTCGTCGACGATCTCGGCGGAAGTGCGGCTTCGCTGGCGAAGCGTGATGCACCAGGAGATTCAGGCGAATCCATAGGGAAATCCATGGGAACTCCATGGGAAATTCATAGGGAAATCCATGGGAAATCCATCGATTTTTTGATTGGACATGAATTTTAGAAGCGACTCCTGACTCCTGGTGATGTTTTTCATGGTTGACAGACATTGAACACGAAATCGTTGTGATTTTTGGGCTTTAAACAAACAAAGCATGGACGTTTGATATCAATAGTCTTAGGTTGCCACCAGCGTTTTCTTTAGTTGTTGTTGGGTTTCAATTAGGTGTCGCTCAAGAAGATGCGATCCAAACATCCAGCCACAACTCGGACGGCTCAAAATACCAAAACCACCTGACGTTCAGATTGTTTGCTGTTCCAGTTGTAAGTTGCTTGAATAACCCCATGAAGTATAGAATATACATGAATATACGGTAGATATCTCTACAGCAAACCCAAGTTAACTATTGGCTATATCCAAGTAGAATATCTATAGCAAATAACTTGGCTTATCATCTATACAGGTACACAAACTTGAGAATATACCCTCTGGTTATTTAATATAGCCATGGAAGCCATGGCCCATTTATAGATGATTTTCCCAGCTAGAAACCTCCATTTATAGGGGATTTTCCATGGCTATGTTAAATAACCAGAGGATAGTAGCCCCCAAAAAATGTCGAAAAGTAGAATCATTCTAAAATAGTGATAAGTTGTAAACTATATTTTTCCCCTATATGGTAAATAACCAAAGAGTAGATATCTTTGCACCGCCTTCGCAAATGACCTGGGGACCCAGGCGAAAGAAGAGAAATTTCCTCTGCCGACGCTGCACATCATGGGCGAGAGCGACCGAGTCACGCCTCTGAGTCGCCTGGTTTTTTCGTGACCCAAAGACATGACCGGGAACAGATCCCCAAAATACAGGGTTTGCTCCATGCCATAACAGGTGAATCGGAGCCACGAGTGTGTTAAAAATGGGTCATTTGATTTTTTATCTATCCAATTTACCTCTCTTGTACCTGGGGTGTTGGGAGAAAGCCTGCAAAACGGATATGTCAAAAGCTGTTCTGAGCCTGATTCCAATGGTTCAGCCTTGCTGTGGTACGGCCACCGGCTCACAGGATTGGATCCAAAGACGTACTTGGTGCAGTTAGGGTTATTCATGGCTGGGACCAATGGTAATAACCCCTGGGAAATAACCCCTACACTGCAACTGCACCCCCACGATTCTCATGATGATGATGATGATTATTATTATTATTAATAATATTATTATCATCATCCCATTGTCTTAACTGCCCCCATAAGATTCCCATTATTAGATCATTATAGTTTATTATCATCCCATTCTGTTCTTATTTCCCCTCATTTTACCTTGATCCAAACCTTATAGATGAATTTTCCACGGATTTCCCCTGTTCTCCTTGATGGTCCTTGATGGCTCTGGCTGAATCCCACATGAAAAAATGAAGACCCCAGGTATGGCTTTGGAGATGTCCAGCCTCTTCAACGATCCGGTGACCCGGGGGGGGGGAAGGTTTTCGATGGATGAGTCACTTAAGTGTGGATTTCATCATCAAATGAGTCACAATTCCTTACCCTCTCTGGTAATTAAACATGGCAATGGAAAATCTACCATTGGTAGATGATTTTCCCATTGAAATGTCCATTCATAGTGGATTTTCCATTGCCATGTTTGATTATCAGAGGGTAAGCATTAAGATGAATCAGTCGCATCGAAACTTGGAGAGTTGATGCAGCGCTCCGCATCCAAGAACGAGGGATTTCATCATCAAAATTTCGTCGTAATTGGAGAGGGATTACCATCCCAAATGTGGGGAGATCATTGTCAAGAATGTGGATTCCACATGATTCCACTATAGAAACACAATGGACTTAAACCATTTGAAATAATCCAGTATAGTGGAATTTAATCCATGCAAACCATATGGGTTTGTCCGGAAATGCTTAGTAGACCCCCAAAATGGGTTTCCCTTTTGGATCCCCAAACGATGTCCATCATCCGGGGAACGCAGGTGATTTGTCGTCATCCTGGAGGACATCGTTTGCCCTTCGACGCTCATTGCATGCAAGCGCTGGTTGGGGATCCCAAAAAGCCCAGGAATCAGCGAAACTGGGCGGTTGCGTGTTCGTAGTCATACTTGGGCAGTGGAAGTGGTTGGAACTGTGGATTGGTGGGAAAATCTCCAAGAAATCATGGATTTTTATGCTTTTTCCTATGAACTCTAGGGCTTTCAAGCCTAAATGTTCCTTTAAACCAATCCATTGAAGCTGGAAAACTCACCATGTAGAGCCGCCTCAGGCCTGGGATGTAAAACATGACATGCGTTAAGCAAGTGCAGGTGCAGGACTCCAGTGAGTCCCTTAAGATTATTCCGTCTGCACCCAAAGTGAATGACAACATTTTTTCAATGAACCCATTCCAAGTGGGTGTATCAAGCCCAACTGCAAAAGAAATGGAGAACGACAATGAGTCAGTTGGCAAGTGCTTTTGAAGCCTGAACTGATCTGGACATTAAATCTGGATAGGATGTTCCATGTTGTAAACTCTATGAAACCATGGACATTTGCAAACAGGGTATTACTTGGCATGTTTACCCATCAGACACGTGCCAAGGTGGATCTTCTGTTTCTCTCACCCGTTTTTTTGAACGGGCCAGTCATCAATTGAGCTTCCACTCCCCGCCTACCCCCTTCGCCGAGGTGGCCTTTCTTGGCTCGTGGACAGCTTGTGGAGAGGTGCCCCCTGAAAGATTGGCTGAGTGGAAATGGGCTTGGCCTGCGGATATCCCCGAAATGACATGGCTATGTTTGAATAAGAAATGCAGGATGGACCATGAGATTTGGGCATACTCTATTCCATGTGAACAAGTCAAGTTTGGACATTTATGTGGATGGTGAATCTCCAGAGAGTTGTATCCAAGTAGAGATGCAGAGTCATCGTAAGGATGGACAAGTCCTGAAAAGTCAATCCTTTTCATGTTGATGGTGATTTACCCTCTGGTAAACTAACATAACTATGGAAAATCACAATGTTTAATGGGAAAATCCACTATAAATGGCCATTTTCAATAGCTATGTTAGTTTACCAGGTGGGACAATTGTACAGATACACATTGGACCCTCAGTCTGTGCCAGTTTGAAACCACAGTACAGTCCCACAATGTCCCATATCTAATAAGTTAAGTTAAATGTGATTCAATGTGTTGCTGATTATATATGGTACTATGGGGATATGATATGGGATTATAATAAATCCAATTTACCGCTTGAAACTCCATTAATTCCCAAACAACTAAGCACTTGGAATTCCATTCAACCCCCCATATATGGAGATGATTTTCCCAGAACATATCCCACAAAAAAGAATAAACATGCGACTTATTTTTCACCACTTAAATGGATATGGGATATTTCTAGAATAGCTCCATGATATAGTTTCATCATGTTTCATCATATCCCATCTAAGTTACTTCTGTAACTTCTATTCTTCACCACTTCTACTAACGAGTTCCATGGGGCTGAAGTTCCCTATGCAACCACTCAATGGATTGGGTAATGGGAAAATTTACAGGAAACCATGGATTTTCCATGATTTTCCCATCACATATAGGGGTTTCCTGTAATTTTTCTCATAAACCAATCCAGTGAACCACTGAAGTTCCCAGCTTTTTCTTCAGCCCCAACAAACTTCTCGCAGGTTTCCAACATGGAGCTCTGTCAACACTGCGCCACTTTCCAGCTGAAGGAATCGGGTCATCCGACTTCCGGACGTTGGCATCTTGAAGCGACGACTTCGGCACTTTTTTTCCACGAGTTTTGTTGGGGACATGGTAAGAATATGGAAGAACATGGAAGAATTACTGTATAGGGGATTTCTCATAGTTTAAAATAGTTTGTCATTCATGAGCATAGTTTACCATAGTTTGTCATTCATGAGCATAGTTTACCATAGTTTGTCATTCATGAGCATAGTTTACCATAGTTTGTCATTCATGAGAATGATCATGCTAATCAATCTCAACTTGGGCAGGTGACAAAAGGGTGAAACTCAAAAGCTGGAGGCAGGATGCTTTCCACTCTTTGGTTCTCTGGTGAATTTATACCCCCTAAAATGGAGATTTGGGATTCTACGCTGATGCATACTTATTTATATACTGCTTGATAATTGGAACTGCTTTGCTGAACCAGACATTTGTCACCTGAGTAAATCCAATTTCTTTGTCCGTCAGCTTTTGAACACCTTCATATGATTTCAATCCAAATGTGATAGTGATGATGATGACATGATCATGATGATGATTGATGATTGATGATTGATGATTGATGATTGATGATTGATGATTGATGATTGATGATGATGATGATGATGATGATGATGATGATGATGAACGATGATGATGATCATGATCATGATCATGATCACGATCATGATCATGACGATGTGTCCTACTATCATTCTCTGTTTTTATTATTAATCACTTTTCTATTTTTTTCTTGGTTCAAAACCAACAGCATTTGCCAAAAACTGTCACCCCCCAGGTATTGCGAAGCCTGTTGGCACCTTTGGCGTCAACGGAGCGAAGGAGTTCCGCTGGAGGAAGTCGATGATGAGCTGGAGGCTGTGCTGCGTGTCGTTCTGACAATAGGGTACTTGTACCGCAATTGATCTTCAATCCCGCATATCAAATCATGTATATATGTATATGTATATACTGTATATATATATACTGTATATATATAATATATATATATATAACACCCATAAATAGCTACAAATGACCCATATTCCTGTTCATGCTAATAGCTGTCCTAAAATCCGACTGGTTGGTTTTTATTATAGAGGATTCCCCCCATTCAACAACAATTACGTGGATGATAATAGATAATATACCAAACTCTCGAAAAATGGATTCTTGAGAGCCATAGCCATCATCGGTAGCATTCTACAGCCATTTAGCTCAATCACAGCCGAAGGCTCCGATTCTTCAAGTTTCACTGTTTCACCATGGCATGCATCAAAACGACTTCGAAGGGAAGTCAATTCACAATCCAGGATCCAACAGAAACTCCCAATGCGCTCGAGCGGCCACCAATCGTACTTCTTGTCGGTGCCGGAATCCAGTTGATCCTCCTCCTATACTTGATGTTCAAAGCAGTGCAACGCGAGAAGAAGATCTTGTCAGATGTTTTGCACATCCTCTTCTTTTTCTTTGGCTCCGCGGGGTTTGGTCTTTATGGTGTTGCCACCCTGATTATGGCCGTGGAACCTGTTGGGAGCTCCAAGCTCACAACGATCATCTCCAGGCTGTTAATGGTAGCTTCATGGGCTTCATTGCTCTTGAACTGCTGTTGCCTTATGGAAAGCATCACCATGCCAGTCATGGGTCGGTTGAAAATGTCAGAGAATTCTCTGAGAATTCTCTTCCACATCTTCAGCCTCCTACTGATTTTCGCAGCCTTTGTGGTGGCTGCAGTATCCACTGATCATTTGCTGTCAACGCTGGCATTTCTGAGCGTCATCTGTGGTACTTGTGCCGTCTCCTTCCTCCGAGCCGCCTATGTGGACCATCTCAATAACATTCTCGGTAGCAACACCATGAAGTCTCTTGGGACGTTCTTCGGATGCGTAGCCTTGATGGTTGCTGCAATCTTGGAACCGATTTGTGGGTATGCAGCCCACAAGAACGGCTGCTATGAAGGATGCGGAGTCCCTGGCTTTCACATTCTTGGGCTGGTGGTCCTGCTTCTCGGCACGTGGCTCCTTGGCTCTGCTTCTATTGATTTCGATTTTTTTCCCATCTATGAAATCCAGAAAAACCAGGGAATCTATGTGGAATATGACAATGAAAGGTGGAGTTGTTCTCCATGTATATATATATATATTATACATATATATATATATATTATACATATATATATATATATTATACCAATATATTCCCAATATATTCCCAAGATATTCCCAATCAGAGATTTCTTATTCCCCAATATGCCAACAAATTCACAATCTATCTCCCAGGCTACTGGTTGGCCTCTGGCAGGGTTGTTCCCCAGATGCTGGCACTTTTCCAACCTTTCGGATTTCATCAGCGCCTACCTCCGTAGGGCACGCCGTGGCTCCTTCACAGATACCGTAGGTACCTGAGAGCATTTCAGTCCCTGTCAGTACTCCAATCAGAACCAACTGCTTGGTGGTTTCCAAGAGTTTTTGTGGGTTTATAGATGATCAAATGATCAACATATATGTTTATATACATGTGTCTATTCAATTATCATTGATTCCTTTCCTTAGATGATGAGATCCACAATAAATATGTTCAAGAGGGTACCCCAAATCCTCTGGTTGATCAGTCGATCATCATACCATCTTCCCTGTTGTTTGAACGAGCTGCAGTGATGATCAGGAACCCTTTCCCTCCGAGAACCGAGAAACCCTGGTGAAAAGTAGGGGATGACATCATACATTTGGTACCATACAATAGGAGTGTAATATGAAGGGGGAAGGACTAATTTTTGACTTTCCATGACTTTCTTATTTTTGAAGTCACCAAGCAGGGAAGGTGTTCGTGGAAGAACCACTGGAGTGGTTTTACAGGGCGTTGTCAAAAAGTGTCGCAGGGGCGATGGTGATTGGATGTTCAAGCTGCTTTTATTGCGATGGAAGAACATCATCTATCCTCCGGAAATGGAAAGTGGCAAGCTGGGAAATCCCCCAACCAAAATGTGCATTGAGGGAAAAACATTGACGTTTTTACAGGGAATTTTCCAGCAAGCGATGTTTGATTGCCAGAGGGCACATCATTTCTACATCAATCTGGTAATGCAACATAACTATGGAAAACTAACATAGCTATTGAAAATGGCCATAGAAATAGTGGATTTTCCCATAAAACATGGTGATTTCCCATAGTTATGTTAATTTACCAGAGGGTAACTATGGAAAATCACCATTCTTAATAAGTGAATCAGATATATAAATAGGCAATTTTCCATGCCATGTCAAACGACCGGAGGCTAGATTGTATGGATCTTCAGAATCGCCGCGTTTCTGCCAGAGATTTCACATACTTCCCCCATTTTTCGCACGTTGAATCCGCTCAACTCCACGTACTTCTTGGTCAAATCATAGAGGATTGTGGGTGAACGCCACATTTGCGTTTCGGTTGGTCAATTTGACTCAAATCCCGCTTCGTTGAATTCGTGTTTCATCGCTGTTTCTGGCTGAAGTCACCATTGCTAGTTAAATCCACCCTGTGGTGAAGCCATGATTTTTTGGTTCCTGATTTGTGGTAAAATCCATAAATTGTTGATGAAACAAGACGTATTCGTATTTTTTTTCCGGTGAAACCATCATTTTCACATGAACTCCTCATTTTTTGAGATTGAAATCCTCTTCTTTTCCTGGTAAAACCTTATGTTTTCATATGATTTGCTGGTGAAATCCCAAGTTCTACCGTTGAAGCATCCGAAGCCGCTCGCTGTGGAGGAAGCCGAGCTGCGGTTGGCGCTGGAGATGAGTATGATGAGTGTTGAGGCAGGAACGATTTTGCCAGGGAGGGGGATATTATATAAATGGTATATACCCTGTGGTTATGACTAACATAGCCATGGAAAATGGCTAATTTTGGATGATTTTCCCAGCTAGAAACCTCCATTTAGTTCGGGATTTTCCATGGCTATGTTAAATAACCAGAGGGTAGTAGCCCCCCAAAAATGTTGAAAAGTAGAATCATTCTAAAATAGTGATAAGTTATAAACTATATGTTTTCTATCCTTTTGGGGGTTACTATGTGGAATTTCAAAGATAGAATGAGTTTATAGAATAGATTGAATATTATTTTCTGAACCTCATGGATTTTGTTTGAACAGTTTGGACCACCCAATGCAATTGATGGTTGAGAAAAAGCATTTCCTATCGTGTCATAACTTGGGGGACATGAACCATTTCCAGACAGGCCAAAATATGTTATCAGATGTTATGACATTAATTGATGTTAAATGTTGCAAATCTAATCATTATGTTGACATAATCATTTATATATATGCACCATTTATGACATCCAATGTTGTCAATGAGATTTGCAGTCATTACATTAATGTCATCAGATGCATTGCCTCATATTATCATCACATTATCCTTACATTATCATTGCTTTATCATTACATTGTCATTACCTTATCATTGCATCATTGCCTGATATTTAGATAACTTGGGATATTGTCATTTAACTGAATGGTTGAAATTACGTCAATTCAATGACATGTCCGATTAAAATAGTCAGTGTGATCAGGGTATATGCAATGTTAACTGGCTATGTTACCCTCTGGTAAACTAAGATAACTATGGAAAATCACATTTTTAATGGGACAAATCCACTATTTCTATGGACATTTTCAATAGCTATGTTAGTTTACCAAAGGGTACTCATCCCAATCACAGCCAACTTCCCCAGTGATGACATGAAATCCATGGAATCCCAATTCAATCCGTTCATATTCCCATCATAGTCACATACCCTCTGGCAATTAAACGTAGCTATTGAAAATGGTCATTTATAGTGGATTTTCCCATTAAACAAGGTGATTTCCCATAGTTATTTTAGTTTACCAGAGTGTACATACTCAGGTAAAAATCCAGGCAAATCACCCATTTCACCATGGCTACAGGGTACCCTGACCAGCCATGACCCATCCTTTACTTGCGCGCAGGGGACAGAGCCGACAGACGTTGCCCAAAGTGGCCCTTCCGTTGTGCGCAGGTGGAACAAGAAATCTCAGTCCTTGTGCATCCCGTTTTTTTTCTAATCATCCCCAGTTGGTTGGTAAATTTCTAGTAGAACCACCTAACTATAGATGTTTTAATATGTTTCAACTACTGGTATGGATCTATCAATTACCACCTAACTATAGATCAGTCCCCAGCCATGCTTCCTCAGAAGGTACGGCTGGATCCATTGTGCCATAGGGATACAGATGTACATCGTTGAAGGATAGAAATTCTTTCCGTTCCGAGGCCAAAGGTCCTCTGGCGGCGGCTTTTCTGCAGCTGGCGGACTGTGAAGCCTTGGTCCGCGGTCCCTGGCGGAGCTTTTTGGGTGGTCAAGGTATCGTGGGAAGAGAATGTGGGATCCTTAAACAAAATGGTGGTTCAATGGGATGTATCCAACCAAACATGGTGATGAAAAGGGAATTCATGGTGGTTTAATTGCGATTTTTAATTTAAGACGTTGTAATGTCATTTTGATGAGATTTTATGGTGATTGATAGGGATTTCCATGGGATTGAAGCAAGACAAAAACGATGGGATTACATGGGAATTACTGGTGGTTTCACGGAATGAAAAATCATCAAAGGGTGGGTTTAACAATCTGCGAGTGAATGAAAGTTGATTCCCTCCGGGAATGAGTTCCATGACCATGGGATCTCCACCATTTATAGAAGATACCCTCTGGTAAACATACGTAGCATCACCACTTAAAAAAAAATGGGAAAATCAACAAACTTTCTATGGCCATGGCTTCAGTAGCTATGTAGCAAATTACCAGAGGGTACAGAAGATATTCCCATTGAAATGAGAGTTTGATTGAGTGGATTTTACCATTGCCCAAGTTTGATTGCTGACGGGTAAATCATGGTGAATAGTCGGTGGGATGTTGGTGGATTGCTTCATCGCAGAACAAGTGAGCAAAATATAGAAAATACGAAGGCACGGGTCCCTGACATCACTTGATAGAAAACAGAGGATATGCAAAGACTGAAACCGTTAGTCTTAGTTGGCACCCTGATGCACTCAGATACCATCAGCTGTTGTAGTGGCAGAATCTGCTGTTTTGCGTTTGAGGACGCCCAACCATAGCAGGAAATTAACTCGTAGTTGCTTGGAAAGGTTACACATGGATGAATGAATATTCCGAATCAAGAGCATGTTTGCCCCTCAAGGCGGTGCCTCCCAGTTACGTTTGTTGGCTTATAACCCCCATGAAGATCCATTGACTTAAGTTACAACTACCATTAATAAAGCCTAGTTGCTAGGCTGAGCCAACTTAGCTAAGTGCGGGGCACCACCGAATGTTGGAAAACATGGCACGGGATTTTTCGGTTAGTTCACCTCTAGAGAGGTTTGCACCACAAACATGGCATTGAAGTGGTGGTCAAAATATGTCAAAATCATCGTACCTTCATTTGTAAGCAATGAAAACAAAAACGTCTAGATAGATATAAGTGACATAAAGTGATGTTGGGATTCTGACTCGTTTTCCCATTTTTTTACGCATTTCAATCATTGCCCCAGCGTTCCAAGGTCAGTGCTGACCATGGTGTAGTCCAGCTGGCCCTTATGGAGATTTATGTTTGGAGAGCCCAGAAAGTGGAGAAAGGGAGGCTGTTCCACCTGTGGGGAACTTACTGATTCATTGGATTGGTTTAAGGAAAATATTACAGGAAAGCCCTATATATTTGATGGTAAAAACCATGGTTTTCTGTAGATTCTCAAACCAATCCAATGACTGATAGAATGGGAATCAGATAGTCATTTTTTGGGATCTCATCTAGCAGGAACATGTTTCTGTTCGGGAATTTGATGGAATATAGCTAGATATATCCCCAGTATAGCAAGTATAGGTTTGGCCAAGAATCTGGCAGTCACCCAGTACCAAGAGCCATAACATGGGGGCGCCATGTTCAGACAAACTCATTTACAGTATATAGATGATCTTCGTGTAAAGGATATGATGTCCAAGTGTCAGACTGGATAAATTGTAGCCATACTCACAGGTTTTAGTTTTCTATTTTTTGCATTGGATGGGTCCACCACATATCCCAGATATCCAGTTAAACGGAGCGTCCTGGCACGACCGGGTTAGCCGATGGTTTGTGCAATGCTCAAGGAAGCAAGGTCTTGGCAAATTGTTTGAACATCTAAGATAAGAATAGAATGGTAATCATCAGGAAATGGCTTGAAGCAATTGGAAAAGTCTTAGAATAAACATTTGGAACGATTAGAAGATCGTTATCCAGACTTGCAATGAAATCATCAGGACAATCACAACAACAATGGATGGTAAAACCCATGAATTTCCCAGGTCCGGTACGGAAAGCTGCTGGCATTTCACCCGGACCTCTTTCCCAGGCGAATCGTTCATTGTCCGCGTCGTCCGTTGTTGCAGATTATGGGGATCAGTTGGCCCCATTTGGGCTACTCGCCTACCCAGCTGGTACCCAGTAATCAAACATGGCTTGCTGAAAAACCCACCATTGAGTTCGATGATTTTCGCCCATTTGTGGAGGATTTCCCGGCTAGCCATTTGTGATTTCCGGAGGCTTTTGAAATTTTCGCCGGAAAGCGGGGAGTCACAAATGACGATGGTTGGTCATGGTGAAAAAGAGGCTTCAAATACCGAGTCACGAGATGGTGGAGGAAGCCATGAACCGGCAATCCCGCTCCAGTCAAGCAATGGAATCAGGCAAACCAACTTACACCAGGTTGTTCGAAAGTGTTTCATTTGAATTATCAACAATTTTCAGACTTGACAGAAGTGTGACAAAAACCGCTGCATCAACTTGGGTAAAGATTTTTCGCAGCCGATTTCCTCCCGAACTTCCGGGGTGCCATGGTGCCGTGCCAGGTATGGGCAGAGGGTGCTACAGGCCCTCGTGAGTCGAGGTGCCATGGCCTGGGTCACTTGGAGGATTATGCCAGTGGTAACCATGATATAAGGAAGTCCACAAGTCGTGATAAGTGATGTAGTATGATGTGGTATGATGTGGTATGAAGAAGTATAGTATTTGGAGGTATTTAGTATGGGATGAATTATAGTATACTATCATAAAGAACAGATGCATCATGGTCATTGTACTGTAGTATACTATAGTCATTGATTTTTCATGTAGAACTATAGAATTTACAATTAAGTATACTATTCTGTTAATGGTAAATACAATGTATATTTAATTATATATATAGTAATGCTATCATATATTACATCATATAGAACTATACATACTATACTACAATATAGTATACTGTTATGGTCATTGATTTTTTCAGTTTCTTCACCATTCCGTTCCGTGCCAGGCATCCGTTCCAGTAATCCGCACGTGGTCTGGACGCCTAGGATTTGCATCGTCCAGGGTCTCTATTTGATGGGTGAAGAACAGGCCATATACCATATTTGTAGGGTAACTCAGTGGTAAATCAATGGTAAATCAAAGGTAAATCAATGGTTGGGGTGGATGATCATGGATTACATCATGGATTATAAATATGATGAATGATGGATTATATCCTTTCTATAAAGCTAATGGATTATATCCTTTAAAGCTTGTGTGAAACTGAAATCCTTTCTGAGCTCCCAGATCTTGCGCCATGTTTGCCGGGAGCCGTTGCTGGAAAGGTCAGCCGCGCTTGCTTCATGTTTGGTCGCTTTCTCAAGCTCGTCTGAGTGCCCAGCATTGCCTCAGTGAGTCTTGTTCCAGTGGGATGCGGATGGTTGTTCTGCCAACTGTAGAATTGCAATGGCTCCCAATCATTTGACACGCTCTGTACTAGTACATTCTTGATGGCCTGCTGTGTGTGGGATATGGTGGAGCTCTTGTTGCTTGTCAGAGACTTAGAAAGGTCTGTCAGAAAGGTGCATGAATTCAGGGCCTATTAGAGATGTGTCTTAGAACTGCCGAACAGCAGGCCCAAGAACGGCCCGGCTACCGGGACAGGCTCCATTCCCAGCTGCAGCTGTGGGTAGATGACCTGGCCTCTAGGTCAAAGCACAGGCTGCGACTTTGTTGACCCAGATTCATGAGGCTCTGCAGGACTGACTGGACATCGCCGGGGACACTGAGTTTTTTCAAGAGGATTCCGTTGGGATTCCGTTGGAATTCCGTTGGAATTCCGTTGTGTTGCACATTGCCAGACCTATAGTTTCAAGATGTTGAAATTCACACTCAAGCTATACTTGTCGCTTTGTGGTTTTTGAAATCCAAAACTACTACTGTTCTTCGTGCCGGTGGCACAGTGCTTGGGCGATGTCTGTAGCGGTAAAAGCGGTTTCCGCGCAGGATCTCCTTGTTGTACAGTGCGCTGCTGTCGCTGGGGGTTGGGTACAGTTTGATGTTCGGGAAATGAAACATGGCTGGCTTGGAACTTCCCCTCAAATTGGCATTTGAATGTGAAAGTCTTCGAAGTACTGTATATCGAAGTAGATGGTTTTTTTCTTGGTCGCGAGAGGGTAAACCCAGTGATAATAAGGGAATTTAATGTAATTTATATATATATATAATAACACATAAAAACCTACAATTTTGAAGGGTGTGAATGGTCTATTGTTGGGTTTACCACATCTGTCGCAATGGGGTCTTCAAGATCAAAAATGAGGGGTTGAACCATGATAATTTTAACAGGATTTTTTTATGCAGCAACACTGGAGGTAGCTTAACAACCGCAAAAATCACTTTTTGGAAGCAACGCATCAGCTATCAATAGATATAGAATTCAATTGATATATAGTTTTTGGGGATTTTCCATTCGCAAGTCTTATTATAGTGTGCCACAATTCTGTTCTTGGGTCAGGTATGTTCCGTCAGCACTCCTTCCTGTACAGGCGCGTTTTTGGATTTATTTTCAGTGCGCTTTAAAGGATGGATCACTTTTTCAGGGGCAATTAGATTGTGGTAAACCCAAGAATAAACCATCCCCAATAGAGGTTTATCATTGGGTATAGCCCTGTTTGGGAGATGTAAAATGGCCGTCAAATTGTTGGTTTCTGGGATGGTCAATTATGGTTTATTATTGGGTTTACCACATCACAAAAAAAAACCTTTGTTTCCGTAAACCTTGTACAGACGAAGTCCGGGAAGTGAAAACCCAAATGATTTTCAAAAGGCACTGAGCAAGGACGGTAGTAGAAATTAATTGGATTGAATACCTTGTAGATGTTCATTATAGTGTCAAATTGCCCTTTTTCATTGTTTTTGGATTTTCCATTATAAACCATCCATTTTTGGGTACCCCCATTGTAGTATACTTCTGGTTCGCTTGGTCATGTGCTGCGTTGAATCAACTTCTGGGTTGCCCCCAATAGCACGTGATTCATTTGGACCCAGTGAATCAACACTGAAATATATATTCTTACAATATCTTACAATAGCAAAAAACCTCATAAATGATCACTTTTGCATCCTTTTGTAGGTGAAAGTCCCAATGAATCAACCAGGCTTTTCTAATCCGACGTGGAACAAATCCATGGCAGTCTCGGGGAGCCCCCTTTGGCCGATCCACCGAGTCGTCATCTTTGCAGACCGAAGTGTCGCTGACGAAGATCGCGGTCAAGGGCTCCTTGAAAGCCGATGATCAGGAGCTCCACGGGATGGATCAAGACCTATACCCTCTGGTAAACTAACGTAGCTATTGAAAATGGCCATTGAAAGTTCGTGGATTTTCCCATTAATAGCATGGTGATTTCCCATAGTTATGTTAGGCAATACCAGAGGGTAGCAATGGGGGAACGAACCATTTTTTTCAACATCCATAGTTGTAAAATCCATGTGGGGGTTACCTAAAATCGGGGTACCCCTTAAATTATTCAAGTCATGGATGACAATGACTTAGTATTGAAGCCCATGCTGACTTGGGGTACCCCATTTTAGGAAACCTCCATGTAAATCATTGTAAATCCCAACGACGTTGTGTGAAAATCAGATGGTAGCGGGATTTTTATCCATAGCCCATAGCCAGCCGAGTCTCTTAAAGGCTCCAGAAGGGTATCCAACATCTGGCGGCTTGACCCAGTTTTCGTCGTGCCAAACTGGCGATTGTCGTCAAATATATGTGTCTTTGCGACTGGGCTACCTGCGGATGAACACTTGTTCGATTCATTGAGACTCTCAAGACGTCCCACCTTTTTCCAGCTTGAGATGCCTGGTAAATTTTCGAGGGATTGGTTGCCACCACCAGATCCACCAGATCCACAGTCGATCCACCGGCCATGCGAAGTCAGGCGTACCTTTACGAAGCCTTGGCGAGTTTAGTGACCTCCGCCAAACCGGAGGAGTCCGGGCGGCCCAGGATGCCATCCGGGTTAGCCCCGGATGAAGGCGGATGGCTTGATGTGGGTCTCCAAACAAAGGGCCCAAGGCTTCATAGATCCATGGTTAGCACAAAATCAAACATTGATGCACTGTACAAAGAGTGAGTGAGACACAGAAAAGAGAGAGCAACCAGGATCATCACCGACGATTCTTGGGATGATTTTGCCGTCAAGCCTTGCACTTCAGCTTCTAGGTACTGCCCAAAACCTGATTGAAATGAAAAGAATCACAAGTAATCATTTGTAAACACATGAATTTCGTTGATTTTCTAAATCTGAGTATGATTTCTATACGATTACACATTATGATGATTGGTATACCCTCTGGTATTGCCTAACATAACTATGGGAAATCACCATGCTATTAATGGGAAAATCCACGAACTTTCAATGGCCATGGCTTCAATAGCTACGTAACAAATTACCAGAGGGTATGTATAGATGTCCATCTGGTTATTTAACATAGCTATGGAAAACCACCATTTTTACTAGGTAAATCACCATAAATCATCTATAAACAGGCCATTTTCTATGGCTACTAAACCGTCCATGTCATTTCATGTCATTTCATTTCGATAGATCATTTTCCCATTAAAACCTTTGTTGATATATTGGGGATTTCCAATTGCCACGTTTAATTACCAGAGGGTAATTGGATTCTAATTGGTACCACCCAATTTTCGCCCAGGCATCGCCCCCTCTTGGAGATGCTGTTGAAGGGCAGCTTGGCTGAAAAAAACGTGCCGTTGGTGCCCCACCACAATGACAGGTAAACGGTTAAAATCAACCAGTTGAGCAATTTCAAAACGCAAGTTGCTTATATATCCATATATAATTATTTATATATATATATATTCATATTATATATATATATATGTATACAAGTGTGTATATATATATATTATTTCTTTATGTTTTTTATGTTTTTTTCGTGGGCCAGTTGCCCACCACAGATTGGGATCACCTCTAAAGATCGATGAACTAATTTTGGGAAATTCGGGAGACTGTCACCCGTGCTGCCCTGTGAGACGTCCCCGGGATGATTTTGCCAGTGGTGAACGTCTGAAGATGGGCTACCGAAAAAATGGATGGTCAATCAATGTTTATTGTAAATCACAATTTTCCGCATTGAAACGGTCATAACTTGCAGGAAGGGGTCCCCTAGTTACGAAGTTGGATTATAACCTCCAACTATAGTTGTATCCCCCCCATGAACCCAAACGTGAAGCAAATGATGTGCGTTAACTGATCTATTGAAAAATGGGGCCCCTTCCTGTGAGTTTGCCCATTTTTCAGACCCAATCCAAATCCTGGTGGTGAACCCAGCCCTCGCCAACAGGTCCAGCTCAAACTCTTTCGGAGATCTTGACTGGGGCCTCGCGGGCTGGTAGGATGGCTCAGCAGAAAGATGTTCGCTACCCTCTGGTAAACTACCATAGCCATTGAAAATGGCCATTTAATGCAATTTATAGTGGATTTTCCCATAAAAAAATGGTGATTTTCCATAGTTATGTTAGTTTACCAGAGGGTATTTGGCTGATTTTAGCTGAAGATGGTTGTTGTAGAATATTTGGCAATATGGGGATAGGTCAAGTTGCCTGAAATTAGATAATATGATTGGGCCTGAGGGAATAACCATATGTCAACCAGCTATTTTAGGGAAGCCTAGTTATATTGATGACATATGGTACTGTATACTAGTTACGAATCAGTTATGAACCAACTTAGCTAAGTCCAGGGCATTGAAGATGGACATTTTGGAGACCGAGATGGGGAACAAATTCTGGGACGTACTTTAATGATATGACATGATATGACTCTTGCGTTTGAAAAGAGATTTACACCCATTTTATGGTCCTGTTTATACTGAAAATAAGGGAACATTAGTTATTACCCCCTCGTTTCTGTGGTTCCCGACATTTTTCAGACTTAAACCCACCCCGTTTTTTTTTTCACATTTTGTGAAGTATCATTCAGCTCTTGGGATGGGACGCAGAGAGAATTAAACATATCATATTGACTTTATCTTATCTTTAGATTATAGTGATAGCTGAACAGGATAATTGAATGATAATTCTACTGAATAATGGAATTATCTTGATTATATATAAGTATGATGAATATGAATAAATATGAATGATAATTGTAATCCCATTTTTGTTTTGTCAAGCCCATTCTTTGTTTGGCCAACATGGATTATATACATGGGAGATCTTGTCATATCAGTAGATGTTGGAAGAATTGCCACTTCTTCACACCCATCCAGTTTGCAGCAGCACATTGGAGGCTCAAAATTTGTTCGGGAAAATCTTCACCGGAAACCATGGGTATTTTCCCATGAAATATACCCTCTGGTTTTTTAACATAGCCATGGAATAGCTGGCTAATTTTGGATGATATTGCCAGCGAACGAAACCTCCATTTATAGGTGATTTTCCATGGCTATGTCAAATAACCAGACAGTAGGGCTTTCCGGTTTCAATGTTCCCATGAACTTGGGATTTTCATGGATCTGCATGAGGCAACGATGTGGCCGGTTGTGCCGGTGCGGTGCTCGGAGATCCGATAGGAGGATCATCCCAAAGCGAGGGCCGGAAGTGGGCCATCCCGGCCATATGCAAATGGGCTACCCTCTGGTAAACTAACAGTTTGCTATTGAAAATGGACCATTTATAGTGGATTTTCCGATTAAAAATGGTGATTTTCCATAGTTATGTTAGTTCACCAGAGGGTAACTCATGTTGGTGAAACAAAAATGATTGGTAACCCAACTGGCCATGTTTTGGAATGGTTTTTTTGATTACCAACTGGCCATCCCCTAAATCACAATAGAAACAAATAGTTGGTAATAATGTTTACCATTCCCAAAATGGCTGGTTTATGATAATGGCCTTGTCTTACCCACTTTCGATGGTGACTGACCAGCTACAATCCCTGGGAATATCCTGCCACCAGGGAAGGTCTCAATCCTACGCCAGATGATCTCCCCCAGTGGTTACATCCCCAGTGCCGGGAAACCACCACTGGATATAGGTCTAATCCATATTACCCTCTGGTAATCAGACATGGAAATGGAATAGCTGGCGAATTTTGGATGATATTGCCAGCGAACGAAACCTCCATTTAGTTCGGGGATTTTCCATGGCTATGTTAGTCATAACCAGAGGGTAATCCATATTAATCCTAGATTTGAATCAGTTGGATTTGACTATTTACCAAAACATACCATGACAAAAGTTTGATTTGACTGGGTTATCAACAGAAACAAACCTATCAAGATTGTATCAACTTATTGAATGCATGAACTTGAGTTGCAATGATCTTGTTGAATGACTGAAGCTTCAACGCATGGCCCCAGGCTGGTCCGGGCGAAGCATCGAGGCTCGGAACTTCCTGAAATGGCGGTCCAGATGAAATCCTTGTGAATCCATGAAGCACATATTACAATCCATGTTAATCCATGGTTAATTATAATAATACCAATGGTTAATAGATAATTGTAATTATCATATTATCAATTCCATGTTAATCCATGTTAATTCTCATATATCTATTAATGGGTAAATATATGATATAATTAATTATAAATATATGATACCAATCCGTGTTAATCCATGCTATCATTGGATTGGTATAAGGGAAAATCTTCACCAGAAAACATTGGTATTTTCCTTATATGGAGGTTTCCTGTAAATTTTCCCTTGAACCAATCCAATGATAATAGAAATTGATATAACTGATATAACCATGATTCTAATGGGTAAATGGATTTTAATCCCCACATCCATGATCCATCCTTTTCTATCCATCGCAACCTGTGTCTGCCCTGCGCACCCTGGTTTGCGAGGCAATAGCGACTGTCAGCAAGCCCTTTACCGTGCAGTTGCTTGGTTAGATGAAGGAAGCCGCACTTGGGTGGTTTTGACATGAAGATAAAATGGGGGGGTTAACCAGCCAAAACGGGTGTAGAATGGGTAGATGGTTTACAAAGACACTAATGCACCATATAGTGACATCCATATCAACAAGACAGAAATGGATATTCCATCCCCGAAAAAATGGAACAATTCTCCCTTTTTCATGGCTCCCCAAGTCATGAATCGATCCAATGCATTTCACCATGATGTGCCACAGTTGACTGGTTCAATATAGCACCTACAACCGACGGTCATTTCTCCTTTGGTGGAAGACGTTCTATAGCCATTTTAGACACACATCGAACATTTTAGATAATCTAAGAGCTTTGGATACACCCCACTTTTATTTTTTGTTACCCGCCGGTCAACTATCGTAGATACGGAAATCCAATGAAATCCATATGGGTTTCTCCAGGAACATGATCTGCAAATGGAGGAGTTTCCATGTCTGATGGTAGTTTAACAATTTACTGGAGGGTGCACCAGCACCAGCAGATTTCCCGAACGGCAAAGGGCTACAGGTGTTGACCATCTGTTGATGAGTGAGTTGGGATTCTACTACCCTTTGGATTAATTTGGAATGATCACAGTCCTTTATGGGTGCTCCTATTTGAACGCTGCTCCAGTGGCAAAATTCTGCGGAAACTACCCACCTGGTTGGCAAACATCTCAGGCACGCAAGTACCGCGCCCGCCATTGGCTCAGGTCCTGCTGTTTTTAGGGGTCAGCAAACCAGAAAAAGCCATGTGATACCCTCTGGTAAACTAACATAGCTATTGAAAATGGTCATTTATAGTTGAATTTAAATTGTGATTTTCCATAGCTATGTTGGTTTACCAGAGGGTAAATCTATGGGTATAGAACAATATGAACATAGTTACAACTGTGGTATGATCTAGAATTGGGGTATACCTGAGGTAGAATGCGGTAAACCAAATGATATTTTACCATCCACTACCTGGGGATATAGCCAGAAAAGATGGGGATATAGTATCTAGATATTTTTAAGCAACAGAATATATTTTTGTATATTTATATGATTTTATATGTGTGTATATATTAGTATACCTCCTTTGTGGCGTATGTCTTCAAATGCCCACAAACGGCAACAATTGGCAACCGGCTAAGGTTCATTGTTGGGTTTGCCACGTGATTGAGAAAGAGGATGGCAACTTTATTTTGCCCCCATTATGACATCCTTAATACTTCCAGGAACGCCGTCACAATTGCCATCATCATGGCTGCAAAGGAGTTCGGGCAATCTGCTTGAAGAGTACCCTCTGGTAAACTAACATAGCTATGGAAAATCACAATTTTTAATGGGAAAATCCACTATAAATGGCCATTTTCAATAGCTATCTTAGTTTTCTGGAGGGTAAATATCGTGGGATTGAGAGCATCATTTCCTCATTGTTTCACGGTCATAGCTGAGGGGTATAGTCGAATCCGAGTGGATGGGAATATGGTTGGCTAGTTTAGTACAAACCAATCTTCTGCCATAAATAGGGACATATGAACCTGGCATAGCCTAAGCAAGTAAAACAGCATGGAGTTTTTGTTGGTCGGATATTCTATAACATCTGAGATTGGGCTGTTTTTATCTTAAGTTTCTTTTCAATCAAATTTCTAAGGCTATTTCTATATTTATAGGATTTTATAGACTATAACATCCAAGATTAGGCTATTTTAGCGAAGATTTCTATGCATTTTCTAAGGCTATTTCTATATAAATATAGGGAATCTTCCTTCATTGGAAGTGAAGATCTAGTTATAAGATGTAATAGGTGGATATATAATATAGTTCACCATAGTTATAGGGGTTATATCATATCCCAACTTATGGAGGTTTCTCATCATAGTTATAACGTAGCCAAGTAGTTATGGTAGGATATTCTATATCTAAGGTTTCTAAGGCTATTTTCATCTTAATAATGTGTTTATCAATTTTCCAAGGTTTTTTCTATAAATATGACGGACATCTTCTAACCATAGTTATTTCACCATAGTTATTTCACCATATCAATATGGGGATGGGTCAATACCTATTACTATCCATTTTAATGGGATGAACATCCATAAATCCCAGCTATGACTTGGGGTGAACAGAAGGGACCAGGCTTTTGACTTATAGCCATATAGGATTTCTGTTGGGAATCTTCCAAGTAGATTCGTCATCTCAACCATCCCAAGCTGCCCGAGGCGTGGGAGGCGGTGCTGCTGGTGGTGGCGAAGATCTTGGAGAAGTTCGTGCAGCAACTGGGCCGCGAGGCGCAGAACGGTGGCCGGCCGGTTTTACGCCACGGCCTGGGTGATGTTCTTTTTTTTGGGGTGGATGAGGATCCTGCATCGATCGATGGATAAGAAACTAGATGATTCACCCATGATTGTCAAGATGGTGGTTTCCTAAAATGGAGGAACCAAAAAAATGGATGGTTTATAACGGAAAATCCGTATAAAATGGATGATTTGGGGGTACCCCCCATTTTAGAAAACCTTCACATAATGAAATATCTAGACTTGATAAGAACCATAGTGAACCATAGATTTGATCATTCTGGACAATTAATATACGTATCTAGAGTTGGAGAAGAAACTATATGATTATTCCATGGATTCAATCAACATGAACAAGGATTTTGATCAATTTGGGATGAGGGGTAGAATCAGCAAATTATAGTAAATAATAGGGATTCAAACTGACAAAGCTGGTTTCAAATTAGTTTCTTCATGTTGTTTCCCCAGTTCCCAGTTACCATTTATACTTTTTCCAGAATCATTTGTGCTGAGTCTAATACATTCTCATATCTTTGGTTGATTCGCTCCTTCTCTTCGTAAATATCCAAATTATTGTTTCTTTGATGCATATTGAAGTTATATACTTAAGTGACATCTTAGTTGATCAATCCTCAACTTGGTTACATAAGTCCGTATTTTTCAGGTCAACCAAATCCTCACTTCTGGCTTACAAGATCTTCCATCTTTTTTGTATCCCCATTTGACCGGGCGGAACACGGAAAACTGCCTCCGCAGATCGGCCTCTGGCGTGCCGCGCTCTTCTTATGTCGCCGGATGGTCCGGGGCCCCGGAGTGGAGTGCGAAGGCACACAAGCCGCAAGTCCGGGATTTGCACTGAAAATTGGACTTAGACACCGGATTTTCATGGGATAAACACGGCATTTTATGACAATTGAATGGGATAGAAGCAGGATATAAATGGAACGAACAAAAAGTCTATGAGGATATATGGGATTTGATGGGGACATCAGAAACTCATGGTTCTGGGGTTCCCCCTTTTTTTCTTTATATTTTTTTAGAACCTCTCAAATGATGGTTATGCAATACGGGGTATTATCCCCAAACTGGATTAGTTTAGGTTTGTCATTTGTTCATAGCTTGCCAAGATCCATTCAAGCAATCATGATAATCCACCCATGTCAGCAGTGGCCACAACTTCAAGTCACGATCCTTTCTTGAGGAGTACACCGCCATGATTCATAATGGTTGATATGTTTGAAAACCTGGATGATGAGAAAAGAGCAACCCCAAACCCACCAAGTTCACGGATTAAATCATGCAAAATTCCCCATCTTCGCAGGTTCAATTTCTCTTCTTTCTGGGAAACACCTCAAATGAAGTCGATGTCTTCCCAAGTGTTTCCCAATATTTCCATGTTTTTCCCATTGTTTTTCCATCTTTTCCCATTTTTCTCGAGTTTCCGGACCAAATCCCAGGGTGATCCCCCAGCTTTCCGTCTCTGCGACTCTGCCAAGGTAGAGGTGTTGGGTGACCGCTTTTTGGACATCCTGGACACGTTCTTGCCGTTTCTCTATGCAACTTGGACACCGGAAAGCAAAACATGGTGACCAAAATGAATGTGATATCCCTGAACAATCTCAACCTTTTAACAGGGAAGCCCATAGATGGTCAAGATTCCTCCCATAGATCATCAAGAAAGATGCTGTTCCTGGTTAAGATTATATAACTAGACTATATAATATACTATATAATACCAAATACATTATATATATATATACACATGTGCTACCCAAAAAAAACCTATTTGACACACCTTGCTATGATGAGTTTTTTTTTGTATATAAATCCTAAATCCTGCTATCGGATTCGCCGCCTGAAATGGGTGAAATCTGTGCCACTGTTGGGATCGATTTGGAAGGGAAAGTCAACCAGTTTTTAGCGCCTCAAAACTTCAAAAAGAGATGGTGACTTGGAACATGTCAAACAAAATATAAAACATTTTGCAGATATTGTGTATTTGGAAGATGTCAGGTGGGAGTAACAGAAATTTCAACTTGGGGGTTATAGACGAGGTTGGAACTGGTCAAGTGAGAGACAGTGCATTGGCCCGGGAATTTTTTGAATCTTTGCTCCCAGAATTGGATGAACCGTCGAGGAACCATGTTTCAAACGGCAAAAAAACCATGGTTCCATATAGATCATGTATAGATCTCCTTTACATTCCTTTACATCAATACATTGAGGAGGTTGAACAAGTTTTACTATCAGCACAGATTTGAAGATTCCTGATACCATGTTTACCCTCTGGTAATCAAACATGGCAATGGGAAATCCACTATTTTATAGATGATCTTCCCAGCTAGAAACCTCCATTTAGTTCGGGGATTTCCCAGCTTGCCACGTTTGATTACCGGAGGGTACACCTTTTCACCGCTTGGTGACTTCAATTGGGTCTGGTTTGGTGCTTCAGAAACCTATGGCCATGCCCAGGCGACCAATGACCAGACTGTGGGGAAACTTAAGCCGCCGAGCTGTGGCATGAAATTGATCCAATTCTAATTGTTTTTTAAAGAAATTTTAAGAAATCGATCATGTTTCGATTATTTTTATTCCATTGATTTTATAGTTTCATTGGTTTTAATTGTTGATCATTCCTTTGTTTTTAGATATTTATACATTAGGTCCTGCCCCCCCCCACTAACAGTGTTAAACTGCCTCCCCCTTATGAACCATATGCCCAAAAAGCACAATCATATTGGTGGTAACTAAGGCGGTTTTGGGGGACAGTAGAATCATTTTTGTGGTATCTAAGGGCATTCTGGGGGAGACTAAGGGTTTTGGTCCATTGCCCATGGTTTGTACCCCACATCATATCCCATATCAAATATTTGGATTAACATCATATCAAGGGTC
>BGPT01002745.1:23102-38210 GCA_003297045.1 Symbiodinium sp. clade C Y103 | reverse complement strand
GGTTTGTACCCCACATCATATCCCATATCAAATATTTGGATTAACATCATATCAAGGGTCCAGCCATTGTAAGGGTTTGGGTAACTGACCTCCGATAGTCCTTGTTGAGGTCCAGATGTATCATACCACTATTATTAGTGTTCAAGTTTACAACGATATGCATATATACATTGAAAATTCACAATAACATTATATAATGTNCCAAGGCTGCCAAGGTTCAATTTTGACCGCGTTAGGTCAAGGATTTGTTTCCTTTTATGCTACAATAGCAAAACGCCAAAGCACATGGTCAAAAAAAATCGCTGATCATGTAGCTTTGGGTGATGGATTTGAAAGTCATATTTGTGGCTGCANTTTATGCTACAATAGCAAAACGCCAAAGCACATGGTCAAAAAAAATCGCTGATCATGTAGCTTTGGGTGATGGATTTGAAAGTCATATTTGTGGCTGCAGCTTGATTTTTGTTGTGCTTTTTTTTGTGGTATGAATTGTGGTCACTGTTAGTGGGACGGGGCAGGTCCCAATTTATACATATATGTATCATCATTTTTTTTAAATATGATTAACCATAAAACTGGAATCATGATTCCCCAATGACGCGCTACCATTTTTCAGCGGGGCAAAGAACCAGGGGTTGGTCTCCTTGGGCAGCCCACAATTTCTTCATGTTTTGACCATGATAGACGGCCACAAATATCCTCATGCATTGATCTATATTAATTTATATTACATGTACACATATACATATAGATAGATTAATTAGATAGTATTAGATAGTATTAGATAGTATTAGATTAGATAGTATTAGATTAGATTAGATTAGATTAGATTAGATTAGATTAGATTAGATAGATAGATATAGATAGATAGATAGATAGATAGATAGATAGATAGATAGATAGATAGTACACGAGTAGATAACAGAGCTGAGATCATAAACAGTATATATCTACAACATTGCGTATATACTAATATATCCCGTAGATAACATTGCTGATCTCACATATTACTGCACGTTACATAAGCATTGCAGCTCAATTCTTGCGGATCAAGCATTCCGTTTGTACATTCCATGGGAAACCTCTCAGATCCGAAGAAAGTCTTGTCGATCACACCTGGAATCCCTTAAAGATATTGCTCCCCCTTCGGGGTGACCTATGTTCATGGCTTGGTTCACCAAAGATTTTTCATTACCCTCTGGTAAACGTTTACATAACTATGGAAAATCATCATTTTCAACGGGAAAATCCACTATTTCTATGGCCATTTTCAATAGCTATGGTAGTTTACCAGAGGGTATACCAACCAATTTTTGATAATTTCTGATGGTTTGGAAGCTTCACATCTCTTTTCACCACAGAAAAATATCACATGGCGTCAAGATGATTAAAATTTATGACATATATTTCTACAACCATTGTTGTGACACTTTTCAATGGAGTCAACCCATCACTTTGACTAATGGCATAGGCATTCATAACCAATAGGAACATGTAACATCATAACGTTTCCCCACTTCTTTATTTTTTGCAAGATCTTGTTTGGACCATTTAGGACAATTTTTTTTATCAGCAGAACAACAACCATGAAATTTTGCAAAACATCGCCACATCGATTTTCCGCAGGAGTTAGCAGAGCTCACGATTTTCGCACATCACTTGGTGTGTCACTGGGCAACCGCTGAATCTTTGGAGCGCGGAGCGGGGCTGGGTTGGGATGAGACTCTATGGATTGGGAGTTGGGGAATTCCTGAGTGGGATCAATTTTCCTTGTTTTCCTTAATGTTGGTAAAACAAAAATAAACCACCCATTTGGGAATGGTATATACACACTATTTATAGTGATTTTGGAAATGGTTTACTATTGTTTTACCAACATTACTATTTTTTTGGGTGTGTGACATGAATCACATTCAGGACTAACCTGTCAAACACATTGTGGCTAGTCACATGGGATTTGAGCCCACATATGGGATTTTCGCGGACACAACTGTGTGAACTATGACAAGCTCACTGCTCAACTTCACAATGACGGGATGGGGAACAACTCCACAATGGCCGTTTGCCAGTGTTACAATTTATCAACAAAGCCGCATGGGAATCACATTCAGAATCGGACCCTGCACGATGATTTGCCACTTGAGAAAACCTACGGATATGTTCAAGTATGCTGAAGTGGGGTGATGTCTTCCATGCAAGTGGGGTTGTCAGTGCTGCTCTTGGGTTGGGACCCCACCTGACACTTCTAATTCAAATGATTACATGAGTCGATCCACATCGGCTGGATAATCATAGCCTTGGTGATGTGACTTCGCGCTTCGTTGCCATGTCCAAGAATGAAATCATCTGACTTTCCATGTGGGTGTGTCTGAGAATGGGGACCGCCAGATAGCCATTTTCACAGGGGAAACTTCTGATCATCTATCGGAATCTGGGGGTACCCTGTTTCAAAACTAGCCCACGTCATGTCGCACTTTTCCCAAATGCTTTCTGAATTTGTGCCCGAGGTCAGTACCAAAAGAAGATGGCTCCCTATTTGCAAAAGTGGTTTCTGGGCACCCAGCGACCAACAAATGGAGCCTCCCCTGGAAAATGTTGGACTTTGGCAACCTGTCCCACTTTTTGGTTGGAGTTAGAAGCCCACCTTTTCTGACGAAAGCATAGAACTCACAGAAACGGTGGTTTGAAAGGGAACTCATGCAACAGTTGTTCGATTTTGGACTTGTGAAATGATATGTGCCATGGTCAAGAGCGGATTGTACACCCATATTGGGAGATGGTCCTTTTAACCCATTAATAGGGACAATAATGGCCACTTTCAGGATTTGCATGTCTTGACCTCGGCACATACTCCCTGGATTTCTCTTTTTAAATGAACTTGGCTATGGAGGTCGACCAACTCAAGATAATCTATCAATGGTCCATTTTCTATAGCAATTTTAGATTGCCAGAGGGTAGATGTCCAACTTTGGTGATGTTCTCAAATTCATCATAAAAATGCCTGCTGAAGATGTCGGTCCCAAGATATACCAGGGAGACGTTTCAATGGAACAGGCCCCATCAACTCGCTCCACACGCTTTGGGGTCGTTTTGCTCGCCATCTTCAGTCGGCCAGCTGATCTCTGGCCAGCTAATCCATATTGTCTCATGGCTAATCCAAGCAGTATCCAAGTTATGACTGGGGTGAAACCCCAACAGCATCGGTTTTCGGTTTTTCTTCCCAACTTCCCATGGGCTCAGATCAGGAAAACACCGAAGAGAATTGGAGTATGATAGAGGGACATTTGAAATACATGTATACCATGTCATCAGAGCCTTTTTCTCAAAACTAGAAATATCTAGAACGATGTTCTCTACGTTTATGCCACGGTTTAGTCTTCCCCACAACTTCCCTTCTCCACGATTTTCCCCGGCGATAAAAAATCACCGCCATGCCACGGTGCCATCGAGCCATGCCACGGTGAGCTATCGCGAGCCATCGCGCCGCGATGGCAGCGCCTGGCGAGGCGACAGCTGGGATATTCATGGAGATTTCATTGGGATCACGTGCGTTTAAGATGATGATGATTAAATGGAATATTCATGGGGAGATTATATAGAATATTATTATAAGGGGATATAGAAGCAACTACAATCAGAAATTGGATGATACACCCGGTGATTATTTGGGATGGTCATACCATCTATGTGAGGATTCAGATGGCATGGGATGGATGACCATACCACGTTCAGCGCATCTTTTGACCAGGGCACATATGGCAATCCGCTATATAGGCTTTTAACTTTTAACCATGCCCAGATGCTCCATATTTGGAATAATATTACGTAGGAATATGTCCGAATATTTCCCCGAAGATCAACAAATGTAGGGACATATTTTGTACACAGAGAATATGGGATGTACATAACTCAACGGGCTGGAAACCATTTTGAGGCTAACCACCCAAAGGCTCAATGACTCCCACTTTTCGTTGGTATTTGTTCGAAGGCGTTTCCCGCATTCTGGGTGGGTCTTGGGGGGTTCAAACATCAGGACTTTGGAAGGATAGCCATTCTTGAAGCAGAAAATCGATCGGAGTGTCCCCAGTATGCGGTGAACCACTGGAACCACTTCCGATTTTTTCTCAGAGTGGGACCCCAGGGACCCCAGGGGTCAATGGAATTACGAAAGCTGTTGGATCATAAGTTGCTGGGATCTCAAACCATCCAAAGTTTGGGGCAGATAAAATTTCTGAGCCTGTTGGGATACCTGGAAACTTGAAGCCAAAATTGCCCCCAAGATATGGAAACCAGGCAAGGCTTTCATTGTATGTTCATACAGTTGCACGCAGTCATGTCTCACAAGTTGTGTTCTTTGCCTGAAGCAAAAAAAGTGAAGCCACTCAAAAAGGGATGGTTTCGAGAAATTGACTTTCTCCAGTAGTGTGTGAAAAATGAGGTAGACACCACTTTATGGTCATTTAGCTGCGGGCAAAAAACATGCTAAAGCAGTGGCTTTTTGGGTTCCCCCGTGAATTTTCAGAGACAAGAAGGACACTGCAGAGATCTCAGGCGGCCAGTGCTCAGGGGCGATTGAAGACGTTCTTGGAGAAATCCTGGGGCTCCACTCTCAAGGCTGGGTAGCACCGAAGGGGGACTGAACGCTTGAGGCTTGTCTCCAACCTTTGAAACATCTTTTGGTGAACTCTTGTTGGTGAAGATTATCATATCCGGTCAATCATGTCCTCAATCAAAGTCTCGTGGATGTCTCCTGCAAATCAGCAAAACCAGCCACTTTCCATTGGTGAAATCCGAGTTTTCATGGGGTTCACCTCAATTTGCACAGCTGAAATCTCCATTGTCAAACAAGCAGTGGCTGCAGGATCTTGATGGTCCAATTTTGCCGCCACTTTTTTTTAAAATGCAATCCCAATTTCTGTTGCTTGCCGTAAATCCACATTCTACCATTGCCTGTTCAGACTTCGCAAAATTGACATCCTAAATCTCTTGGATCGTGTAGACCAGCTACAAACATCCATTGAGTTAGGGAATAGCCCAGCCAGCCATATTTGATGACACCAGAGGGTAACCCTAGTTGCTGGTTGTGTGTATATAAATATTATATTAATTCTAAATGTACCTATACATCCCATGTGATCCCATATTATTCCACTATATACCCGTTATATATATATATATACATATGGCATATATATCCTCATGATATTTTTCAAATAGCTAGCTATACATGGGACAATCCAGTATATCATATATTTCATTCTCCCAATTATTCCATTATTCTCCCATCATATTACCCTCTAGTAATCAAACATGGCACTTGAACATCCACCATTTCTGGATGATTTTCCAGAATGAAAACCGCACATGTTTCTGTAGGATTTTGACTTGCCATGCTTGACTTACTGGTGCTAAACGTAGGGAATGGGGGTTGCTGGGATGATTAACTTCATGGTTATCTAATAGGTCATTCCCTCATTCCCTGCGTTTAGCACCAGTAAGTTGATTACCAGAGGGTCATCTCATCCCATGATATCCCGTGCTTGGCTCGACATCGAGGCCTGGATCACAGCCTTCGATGTGGAAAATGTTCCTGGGCCGAGGGGGAGTTTCATGAGATACCCTCTGGTAATTCAACGTAGCTATTGAAAATGGCCTATAGTGGATTTTCCTATTAAAAATGGAGATTTCCCATTGTCATGTTAGTTTACCAGAGGGTAGAACAAAGGACTGCATGCAAAGGTGCTAGCGGTGCCACCCAACATCATGGATTATAAACCCCTAAACTTATGTTTAGTTGCGCCAGCATTCTTGGTATCCCATCGCCCCAGTTGATTTTGCAGAATCCGCCAATACGGGAGCCCATTGGAAATCCTCTCAGGTGCAGCGCATTCACAAGATCGAGTTTATCGAAATCATGCGAAAGTCGGGCTACATTGGAAACATCCAACAGATCTTCAACGAGTTGTTCGATGACTCTGGCGCTGCTTGGATGGAAGGGGCGGATTGCAGATGAATGAAGCCAGAGGGCTTCGTCAACAACACTTGATGAAGTTAGGTCTGTGTGCTGCAACAATTCCAGCCCGCACACAGGCACACGTTTGTGAGATTTGATATTTGAAACCCTGGAGCAAGAGTCTTTTTTTCCTTTGGACTGTTGGTCAAGCTAATATCTGGGAATACAACCATCTAACCACTGTAGGAAATCAACAAAAGCAACCTGTTGGTTGATGGATTGTTCTTTATGGTTGTTCTACTTGGTTAAAGCCGTGCATCTTTTGATTAATCAGCAAGAGAAACACCACCAGCATTAGCATCCCAGCCAGTACATGCTTCTCACCCCTGCATGGCGTGGTTGACAATTCCCGTGTTTCAGGGGTATCCTTTTTTTCCGGGTTACAACCATGGTCCATCGATTTCAGCCGCTTAGGCCCCTTGGTTTAAACATCCAAGCAACCAAACCTCTTGCTTGATTCTTATTTTGGTCATGCTGGCCGGACATAACTGATATCATCCCTCAAGCATCCATTTTTCTTCGTATATCCAATCATTGAAGATCGTTCCAATCATTAATTATTCAATCAAAAAAAGGGTTTGTCTGAGAATAGCTTACGCACAAATCACGTGGTTTACCATTTTCTGACCTTCTTCCACAACGTTTAACAGTCGGGGTAACCGGGTACGAGCCACATTGTTAAACCTTTTCGATGATTGCAGAAGCTCAGTGTTTCAGGTCAGCTTCAGTTGTAAATTGCAAAAAGTCTGAAGCAATTCTTTTTTTCTATAGGCAATACATCAGTGTTTTGCATTTTGTTGTCCATTTTGAAGCGAAAAAAATGCGTCAAAAATCCCGTGAAAAGCCCGGGAACATCAAACAATTGGGTATGACACTTCACGCACTATCTTTTTGTGTGCAGCGTGTGCGTCATGCATGCTATCTTTGGGATTCAGGAATGGCAAACAAAAAGGCAAGGGAACTCTTTGGAACCCCGGCCAGTATTGATGATGGGTTCAGTAGAGACTATGGGCTTAGACTACCCACTTTTCGTTAAACTCGTTGTGGTTGGGAGGTCAGGATGGTGCAGGGAGAGTTTTTTTCCATTGAATGATGATCACTTGGGGTGCCCTTGGATTTGCTGAAGATGAAACGGGGAATCTATTGGGTTATCTCAGGGAACTCCCTAGCCACATTGTTTTCAGGAGATCTCCATGTTCAAGATCGACCCGGAGCAAGCGGTACCTTGACCCTGAGCCTATCTTCTGATAATCAAACATGGCTTGCTGGAAAATCCATGATTTATCGATGATTTTCCAGCTATAAACCTCCATTTTTTGAAAATGTCCCAGCTTGCCCTGTTTGAGTACCGGAGGGTAAATGTACTATCGAACTGTTGGATTAACAAAAAACTGGTGGTGTGAAAGCTGGATCAAATTGGCGATGAAAAGCATGGAAAAACACATCTGATGTGGATTAAAGGTGGATCAAATTGGGGATGAAAGCTGGACGATGCACACAAGATTGGTCTGAATTCTACACTCCAATACCATAAACGAGATAGACCGTCAGATGTTTCAGCTAAGCTTGGAACTCAGCAGATGCTGCGATTAAAGCTTGGCTTCACGGATTGATGTGTTTTTTCCCTTACCCTCTAGGATTTTGTTGCAGTTTGCTATTGAATTTTGCAATTTATAGTTGATTTACCTATGAAACATGATGATTTTCCATGGCGAACTGTTAGTTTACCACGGGGTAATCTTTACATATAATATATTTATATCAATCTATGAAATCACAACCACCCAGTTTCTTGCGGCATTGTTGCTCAGAAACCCACCAATTTCTGTGGTTTGCTCCCCATTTTCTGGGATTATACTTCCATCTTCTCTAATTTCTCATTGCATGAGAGTTTTCCCACTGTTTGACTGCGAAATGTCCAGTCACAAGAGATCATTAGTAGAAGACCTTGACCCTGAAAGTAGCTGGAAAGATCAACTTTGCTTGGCAAAGTACCCAAAATCTCAGCCACATCAAAACACCACTGGGCAGAATAAGAGGCAGGTGAACTTCTGAGACATTCCTTTTCGAAGTTCCATAGGTCCCATTGATATCTCCATTGTATCCGCATTCTATCCCCTTCTTGAAGCAATGATTCTTCAACAAGCGTCCATGATATATCATGGCAATAATGCCAATCAGTGATTTTGAATGATTATGGTAAATCGATGTAAATAGTCCAAGAAGAACCTATGGGGAAAACTATTGATTGCAGCCTGGCAACTGTATTCCAGCCATGGTTAAAAAAAAAAACATGAAAAAGCACGGAATATATCATGGTAAATTATAACGACCTCACTGCGACCTCACTGGAATGATGAGATTTATCCCCAATTGGTAAAGGGAATCATCCACAATTGGCTCTTATTTCAGATCAGTGAAATATATAATTATACCGAGATATCTGGTAAACCTATATGTAAACTCATTATGTAAACCTTTGAAAACCTCCATGGTATTCCCATGAGATCTCTATGTCGATGCCGCTGCCAGGAGCTGTGGACCCGATTTCGCGACTGGTGTCGTGGCACTTTCCGCTCTGCGCCTTGGCGGCGGCCGGGCGGAGTGCCGTGGGAGGGACCGAAAGTTCCCCCAAAACCACCTGTGCTCCCCAAGGTGGTTGGATTATATACAGTATATGGATTATTATATATATATATACATATATATATATATATATATCATGATGAAACATGTATATATCATGATGAAACATGTATATATGTGAATTAGTAACGTTAGCTGGAGTATAATGGATAAAAAATGATTATGTGTGAACTAGTCAAGTTAGTTGGATTCTAATCGATTATAATATGTGAGGTTCATATGAACTAGTCAAGTTAGTTGAGTTATATATGACTATATACCAAGATCAGGGGATGGTCATCGATTCATGATATACTTTGGCAGGATTTGTTTCTTCCTATTGCCATTCAACAAGGCAGGATGGGTCAAGAGCTCTCTACCCCGAATATCAACATCGTTGCTAAATTTTCCATGGTTTCAATGGATTGGTTTAAGGGAAAATTGATAGGAAACCCATGGAAACCCCATATTTCATGGGAAAATCCATGGTTTCCGCTTAAGATTGTCCCTTCAACCAATCCGTTGATGGTTTTCATCCTCCCAGATGAGGGTGTTCGGTGAATTTTCCCAACCCATCCTGTCCCTGCGCCTGTTTCGCAGCTCAGGTGGATGAACTCCTTACGCGCTTCGGGAATAGCAACGAGGCGCACAGCAGCGCCCAGTAGAAACGTGGCAACTGTTTTCCGTCATCATGGTAGATACCCTCTGGTAATTTAATTAACAATTTGCTATGGAAAGTACTTGTAGGGCATTTCCAGATGATTCACTGTAATTAATACATGGTGATTTTCCATAGCTATGTTAAAGTACCAGAGGGTAATGACTGTTCATTACGATCGCGAAACCAAAATGAAAGATGGGACAGGGGGTTCCTTCTTTTGGACACCCCAATCATCCAAATGTGATCATTTTGATTAGGGGATTCATCCCCAAAAAGGCTGAACAACTGAGTTTATGATTTCAGTCTATGTTATCCAGAAAGATGAGACATGATCTTAAAAGTGATGATACATGGAAACAAGATGTGTCTGGAATGTAGATGATGTAGATATATCCAGATGTTGATAAATAGTTATCATGTGTACAATACGTAGATTTACAGGCAGTACACTCACATGCACATGGTTGATTGGTTTCATTTAGGGGCTATATCTTCAAGGACGCTCCTACGGACGGTGGCAGCTTGAGCACTCACATTGGATTCGATGTCATCCTACACGGGTCTGAGACTGGCGTACACCATCGTACACACCTACTGCTAGTGGTTTGAGACCCGAATTCTGGCCTAAACCATTGCCGGTTTGTTGGTTATAAATTAGTTCTAAACCATTTATGAATGGGATAATCCATGATAATCCACTTGTATAGGTACTCATCAGGGTTACCACTTCCATCACCTGGGATGATCCTGACCTTTCAGCCCCACCTCAGTTCCAGCCATGCCTCGGGCCGCAGGAGCGCTTAAAGAATCGGCAGACCATCAAGGCACGGTTGGCCGTGCTCAACGACTCTTGGCGGCTCCAGTTGTGAGGAAGCCATGGCCCTTTGAAGCCATGGCCAGTGAGTTCGTTGATTTTCCCGTGAAAAATGGTGATTCTCCCATGAAAAATGTGGATTTTCCATGATTTTCCATAGTTTTTTGTATGTTTGCCAGATGATTTATCTGTTCAACATGATTTTCCATAGCGAACTAGTTAGTTTATCATAGGGTATCTTGTTGTTGGTAAAGCAACAAGAAGCCACGCATCATTTTGATTTACACCATCCATTTATGGTAAACTTTGCGGATGGTTGATGATTGCTTTACCAACATTATATCCAAGTGTATATGTGTGGTATATGATGTCGTTCGATGTTATAATCAGTGGATTGGTTTAAGGGAAATCTACAGGAAAAACCTTATATTGCATGGTAAAAATCACGGTTGGGGTTTAGACTTTCTGCACTTTCCCAACCAATCCATTGATTTTTCGTGGGGGACTTTGGGACTTGGTTGCGCTGCTCAGTCGATCAATTTTTTCGGACCTTCGTCACGGCCATGATTCGATGGCGTGTGGAGCTGGCGTTTATAGATGGCATGTGGTGCTGATATATTATCTAATAAATTTGTGTACGGGTCAAAACCTCTGAAATGACCATATTTTGGGGAATGCACATCCATTAACCAGCTATGACTTAGGGTACCTAGGGTCCCCAGGGTTCTTACTCATAGCCATATGTTTTTTTACTATATAACTGGAAGACACACATTACATCGCATGACATTGTGCAAAAATCTACTCGAGCTATGAACATCATGGTTTCCATGAGCTATGAAACCAATGCTCGGTATAAATGATAACGACCTCACCTTGCGACGTAACTGGAATGATGCTTGGGATTGGGGTAACTATCCCAAAATTGCCTTCATTCAGGCTTGCTGATAAAGGATAATTATATGCTACTATAGTTATGATTACTTATGAAAACTCTTTTAAATGTCAAAATGCTGCAACGTGGCAAGTCCCACTTTCTCACCTTGGTCCAACAGACGTCGCCATCATCGCAACCGTCCAAGGAGGCGCAATTCAAAAAGCGAATGCAAGACCTGGGTTTCTCGAGACCGTATGAAAATCCCCTTGGTCAAGACCTGACCCAAATTGTTTGGGGCCAGGGGTTCGTTTGGGGGGGTAGACTATTGCTATGGGGATGGGTGGGGTGTGATGAGGATCTAATCAAATTGAGATGGGTTGAATTCACCCAATTTGGGTGCGGACAGCAGCGTGCCCAAGCGGTGGGCAAGCCTGACCGTCATCCCAGCCGCGCGGCCAGCGGCGGGCTCCGAGGTTGGGAGCACGGCTTTGAAGCGTTGCTCTTCTCGGCCTTGGACACGGAAGGCTCAGGCGAGTCGAGTCGACGTTTTTCGCGATGGCTGGGCGTCCTTGAAATTTCGAGAAGAGTTGGGGGCTTCAAGGATTTCCGTCAAAATTCCATTAGCATTCAAAATTCGGATTCAAGGATGGATATATGGTAAATTTATGATGGAATTTTGAATGGTGATTTATGGCATATTTTATCGAATATGACACTTTTATGAATGGTAATTTATGGAATATGATAATCATTGGGAACTCATGAAATGGTATTTTCAAACTTAGATGGATAGTTGAATCCTTTACTCTTTTGCGATCTTAATGGGAATATCGAGTATAACTTGTAAATATCCTATGAATCAATTAATAGTAAAGTTACCAGCTGGGAATACATCCTATGGATTCCACTATAGTACTTGATGTTCATTTCTTGGAAATGGTTACTCGGTTCTACTCGGTTGCTTGTAGTTCTAGTTTGAAAATAGTTTCCATGAAAGGAACCATTTCCTATATGGAGGTTTCCGGAACTGAGGGTACCCCAAGTTATGGATGTTTTTTTTTTTTCCACGGAAAATCCAAACATAAAATAGATGATTTTTAGGGTACCCCTATTCTAGGAAACCCCATATGAAATACCAATTAAACTCCAAAAACCATGAAATATGTGTTTCTATTCTTGGGAATGGATCAATACATATCAATACCTATTATTAGCCATATCTTTTGGGAATGAACATCCAAAACTACCAGCTTCATTGGATTGGTTCAAGGGAAAATTTGGACCGGAAACCTCCAGATTTCTTTGGAAAAACCCTGGTTTCCGGTTAAGATTTTTCCTTCAACCAGGCGTCTTGAAACGCGAGCACTTTCGGTGGCTGGAGGCTGAGCCTTTGGTCGCAGAAAATCTTTGGAGACTTCAACGGGTATTTTTGGTGGTTTTCATACAAATTTCATGGGATTTTGTAAGGATTTAATGGGATTCTAAAAGGATTTTATGGTGGTGTGATGGGGTTTTATAGTGATTTCATTGGGATTTAAGAATGATTTAGGGATACTGATGTTGGTTTAAGAGGGATTTAATGATGGATGAATGGGATTAGTCAGCCAAGTTGATATGATAGTTTTTTTTGATTTAAAAAGGATTATTTAATAGAGATTTAAAAGTTGTATTTATGGTGATTTAACGGGATTTCATAGGGATTCAATTGGTATTGATGGTGATTTAATGGGGATTTAATGGGGGAGTACTGGGATATAGCTATCCGCTATCCAACGTCATGTGATAGTTGGGTGTGTTTGAGAATGGGGTGTACCCATGAATGGCCAAATTAACAGGGAAAATCACAATAACCCATACACAATTGAAGTAACTATATGTAAATATATGGAACAATTCTATTTTCAGACAAACCCAAATCCAGAAAACTCACAAAGCATGGTTTACTTGAGTTGAATGCTATAAGCAACCAGTTGTATTGATCAATACACCTCGATTTCCCTTCTCCAATCTCTGCCATCGCCAAGGAGTATCGCCGCATCAAGCGGAAGATCGAAGCCAAGAATCAGGCCATCCACAGCTTGAAGAAGCAGCAAGCCAACGTGGCTGGGCGATTTCCAACGAGAAAATGGCCAGGGGATTCATGTGTACAACATATGTCTTATATAAATGTTCATAAATGACATGTTTATTATAGATTATAGATGTTGTTATATAAATACTATATAAATGTTCATAAATGACATGTTTATTATAATAATAGATGTGTGTTTCCAACCATGCTGCAACAGCTTGTGAACACCGTTGTAAGTATGAGTAAGGCGAAATAAGTCCTAAACCTTAATTGGTACCCGATGGCTTTTAGGGTTATCCCGCAATATCTCAACTTGGATGTGCATGCCAGTTGATAAGTGGTTTAGACTCTATTAATCCAACTAAAGGTATTCCATTAGTCTGACTGGCTTATGGTTATTATCCACAACAACTTGCAGAAATGCCCGGTTTTTCCTTTGGTGAACCAGGTTCCAACCAGCTGCTTCTAGCACTGCGCCATCTCAGGATGCGCATGTGGTGACCTTGGGTGTCTTCAAACAAGCCTTGATCAAAAAACATGGCAATTTGGTGCGCGGCTTCCGCATAGGGCTGGCCAACGATCAGTTGATCCTGCCCAAGACGCAGTTTCTGAGCCTTGGCTGTTGACTCTGAGGCGAAGCATGAAGGCATCGAGAACTACCATGGAGAAATACCCAACATATGGATAAGATATGGATGATAAAAATGGGATATTCGGATATTCAAAAGGAACTTTGATGCGAGGTGGGGATACAACCAGCATATACCATCCAGTAAACGGATGGATGGAATATGGATCAACTATGGCCGATTAAATCATTCAAACATGGTTACATACCTTCTGGTAAATTCACATAGACCCTGAGAATAGCTATTTTTTAGAGGAAACTAATGTTCCAATCTGCCAGGGTCTATGTTCATTTACCATATGGTAAATATTCTAAGTGGCTTGTCCATTTCACATATTTGTTCGGATTCAAACCAGCAACCAAATTTCGAAGCCAATCCAAAGAGTCCTTTTTGGATTCTATATGATTCCATGTGGATTTATCATCGTTTTTCATCATTTTCCCCATGTGAAAACCTTTTGTCCACAAGTTTTACACCATTTTCCATCAGTTTCCATGATTTCTCATGATTTTCCAATCATTTTCCTACCATTTTCTTGGGGCCTCCGGCATCTTCCCCACTTGGCCAGTCATGAGATCGCCCATCTCTCGCCTCCAAGGAAGGCGTGCGCCGTCATGGGATTTTCGCATGAAGCCCGAGATCTCTACAAGATGTTGGATAAGGTGTTGGGGCTGGGGCTAAGGCAGGTGGGGATTCGGACCCCATGAAAAATGGTGACAAATTGGGATTTTTTATCCCCTCCCGTGGCAGAAATCCCATCTGGTATTACTGGAAGTTGGTTTTCCAACATGTTGAATTCCCAGACTACCCGTGCTTGGGTGAACTCCGCATCTCTTCCAATTGTATTGTTTCTTTGTCGTTTAAAGTTTAAACACGTGTTCCAGTTTGTTTCATCGTTTTTCCAATTTGGTTTTGGTAAATCTCCTCCAATTTGCCAATCTGTAATTTGTGTTCATTTTTTCCCCATAATATGTGTCATGTTTTTGCCTACGGCCCGAAAACCGGACCAGCGTTTTTGCATTTTCTTGCGTTCGAGGTTTTTTGGGGTGGGGATGGGGTGGGGGCGGGGTGCAATAACGTCATTAGTCTTCGTTTTTTTATTTCGCAGGGGGGGTGGTGGGGGGGGTGCAATAACGTCATTTGTCTTCGTTTTCACAATNGAACATCAAATGATGTTACGCTTAACACGTCTTCGGTTTTTCGATGAACATTAAATTCTGTTACGCTTAACACGTCTTCGGTACTTCGATGAACATCAAGTGTTGTTACGCTTCACACGTCTTCGGTACTTCGGTGAACATCAAATGCTGCTACGCTTAACACGTCTTCGGTACTTCGATGAACATCAAATGTTTTTACGCTTAACACGTCTTCGGTACTTCGATGAACATCAAATGTTTTTACGCTTAACACGTCTT
>BGPT01002745.1:10935-22847 GCA_003297045.1 Symbiodinium sp. clade C Y103 | reverse complement strand
CAAGAGTCCGATGATCATGTCATATGTCAAAGCGTGGCAATGGCGATACATTCATCGGAACTCGAACGTCTGTGAAATCAAAGGCAAAAATGTGCGCAACTTGGACTGAGTTGAAAACAGGTTGAAANAAAGCGTGGCAATGGCGATACATTCATCGGAACTCGAACGTCTGTGAAATCAAAGGCAAAAATGTGCGCAACTTGGACTGAGTTGAAAACAGGTTGAAATCAGAGCGCTGGCGCTGTGGTAAAACGCAAAACGCCCCAAATTTCGTATACGAAATTTGGGTGTCCTCAGACATGTTTTTTTTGGATTTCATGACACGAAATGTCACATTTTTATCCAGACATATTTGCGATAGAATGTGCATAAAAATGGCTGTGTACATGTGCAAAACACAGCATTTTCTGCAATTGCAAATGATCATGATCTGCAAAAACGATGAAAACACTGGTCCGATTTCCGGGCCGTACGGATGTTTTTGTTCCAGCTTATTATTTACCTCTATTTTTCAATTTTTTTCGACCAGTGACACAACATTTTCCATCATTGTCCCACCATTTCCCCAGGTTTCGCCCAAGGAAACTCCCACCCCTCCCGCGTCGCGCAGCTCGCGGCTCAGCAAAGCTCAGCAGGAGCAGTGCGGTTTCGCCTCGTTGGAAGAGCTGGATCCGCCCACTGCGGAGCAGTTGGCCAAGTCACGTGACGTCGGGTGGTTGGCTATGGAGAATCACCATGTGAAAACTGTGTTTAATGGGAATGGATGGGATTTAACCTTTGGTATACTAAGAATTTGCGATGGAAAAAGGCCCGTTTATAGATGATAAACATGAGGATGTACCCATAAAAATGGTGATTTTCCAGTTCGCTGTGTCCAAAAAAAAGGTGAATGGGATGATAAATAACGAACATCATATAGAAACAGGAATATCAACCCAATAATGAATGTTTTTTCTACTATAACAATTTTACCTTTAAAGTTGTTAATACTAACTGTAGTTCAAGAACCCTGAACCCTGGATGAACCATTCAATTCATATCTGTGGTGATTGAATAACCTTGAATGATGGTTTAATAGACCAGGAATGACCATTTTTTTCATCAACCCATAGGGAAATCATTGTAAACCTATGGGTATTGAATGAGGGGTTAGTAGTTTGGACATGTCGTAAGCCATGAAGAATACCTTGGTTGATCGGTTTTGAAACAAGGGTTATGCTACATGGTTTAATGGTGATTATGAACTGACCCATAGTAGGGAAACCTAGCAACCCACTAGTGTAATGAGATGGGGATTGAGATTATAGTGGAAATGTTATAATAACATATAATATAATAACCTATTGATAGGTTTATATGGCTTAGTTGATGGTTTAGGGATGGGAGTTCTCACCTAATAACCCCTGTTGATGCGTTTAAGCTTGGCTTAACGGGGATTATGATCTAACCCTTATGAATGGAACACCTATCAACCAACTAGTAGACACTGGGACTTATAGGATTTATAGAAATCTTGATATGTATGTATAATATGTATTTGTTGAAGATCTGAGGGTGATTTGTTCAAAAGAAAACTGACTTACCGTAATTCAGTTGAGAGTACTAATGGAATCATTCATAGATATGTTTATCATTAGTACTTACATTACATTGATTGATAGATATTTATTAGTATAATGGATGTATATAATGGTAATACTGAATGGCTTTTAGTACTCATATCATCTATAGTTGTTCGTAATCAATGGCAGTTTTTTGGAGGTACATATCAGGGGTCCGATGAATAAGAATAGATACAGTCAAGTATACTCAATGCTATTCCCTCTACATAGTTTTGTGTTTAAAGTGATTTGTTTACTTTCCTAATGTCCCAATGGGAAGCTCACTATTAGGGGAATCCATGGGATATTTTATAGTTTTCGCTGGGGCCCGAAGCAAATGCCAGCCTAATATCAAACACCCCCACGTGTATTGGGGATCCATTTCGGGTGTGCTTATTAGTAGAGGGATGAAGCTATAATGAATGAATTTGATATATGGGTAAAATGGATGTAGAACATCTGGACTGGGTGAATACTTCTCAACAGTTTGGTGTAGCGACCCGAGAATTCAGATCCCAGTCTTAGTAGATGAATGGGATCGTGTTGAGCTACAAGTGGGGGGATGTTTCGAATCCAGCTAAAGACTGACTTGCTTTGCATAGTATCCAGACTTCGCCATGATACCATGTGTAAATTGGGACTTGATTGCAGCTAAAGTATCTAAGGTATACAAGACTTGCCATGAAACGGTGGAATTTCCAGCCTGCCAGAGATAGAGGTCTCCCGTTGTGATCGCCCGAGGTTCAAGAAGTTCCTGGATTCGAACTTCGGTGGCGCCAGCAATGCCTTCAATCTCGAGGGCGACAGGAGCTGTCGCCGGGAGGGACGACCTTTCCTTGGTTCCATGTTGAATTTGGAGAGGTGTAGATACCTTCCAGTAACATAGTAGCAATGGAAAATACAGCATGAATCTAGATCATTTCAATCATTTCAGGAAAAATATGGATTTCTCTGTGTTATAGTTTGCCAGAGGGTATTTTTTGATCACTGCTTGTTTGACGAGAAAAGGGAATAAGCAGTGGCAATACCATGCAATACCCCATTTTTCACAACCAAGAAGTAAGTGATGATAACCAGTATTCCAGGGCTGTTGGCATTGCAATTGGATGTATCATTTGCTGGCTCCTCAATGATGGCTAGTGTTGAAAAATGCGGCATCACTGCACCAGCAGAATTGACAACATATTCGAAGTTTGAGGGTCACTAATTTTGAGTCACAGCCAAGTGTCATTGAGAAGCGATCTTGGGTATATAGTTGACATACATATTACAGAAAAAACTAATACCTTCCCGTTGTCAGTGTTTGAACAACAAGAGGAGACTGGGTTTAAAGTACTGGGAAAGGATCACTCACTACAGGAAGTGGTATGAAAAAAGGGCAGGTACACCAAACCAGGCGTAGAAATGATCAGTGGATAGGTTTGAGTGGAAAAATGCAGGAACCCCTGCAGTTGACGGTAACAAAAAGCAATGGTTTCCTACACTTCTTGCCTTTTTCACTACTCCATTGTGATGAGATTGCTGGTGCGTCACAGTCGATCCAGACTGTGTCTGGACGAAGGCAGATAGATGGTTACAAAAGGAGTGGTTACTCGCGGATACATGCAACCTATGTTTCTTGGTCGACTCGTGAGGAGATTCCCATGTTTACGAGTCAAAAACCATGGTTAACAACGATGTTAAACACACCACCTGACGTAGGCCTGAGTCGAGGCTACATCCCGCTTCTTCTTAATGGTGAATTCCTGGAAAAATCACCCCATTTTGATGGGTTTTCCCCAAGTTTTTTGTGGGTCGCGATCTCCATTTCGAAAGACATCTCCCGGCAGGAAAATGGCGTTCCCTCAGTTTGAGAGCGAGGTGAAGCAGTGGGGCTACCATGGGAACCATGGGAACATCAAGAAGATCTTCCAATACTTGGATCGAAACTTGGCGATTTACGAATGACAGTGATAATGGGATGATAATATTGGGATTATAATATTGGGATGATGGGATTCAAGATTATAATAGTGAAAAACTCTCATTTAAATGGGAACATCTTCTATACCCTCTGGTAATGACTAACAGAAATAGCTATTGAAGCCATATGGCCATTGAAAGTTCGTTGGTTTTTCCGTTGAACATTGTTATTTTCCATAGCGAACTGTTAGTAGAGGGTGCGATGTGTATTCCATCACACTTTTTTCTTGGTTTTCAGTGTTAGATTTCCTGGTTTTTGTTTCGTGCATGTTGAACACTTGATTAATCATTGCTATTCTGTGTGAACTCAAAATGGGAACCTTTAACATATTTTCCAAGATTAGGGGACAAGACACTTGGTGATGTTTATCTTGTGAAAAGCTGGGTGAATGATGTGAATGAATGGTTGGTTGATGGTTCCATTTCTTTTTTGATGCTTGGTACATTCACTCACCACGTCTTATCACTTAAACTGTTGAGAAATCATATTCTTAGAGTACATAACATATCCCACTATACATGTCCAATATATCCCCATCTTGGTTTTGTAATGTTTTATACAATTTTATACCCCAAAAATCACCACTCCAATCTAACATAGTCGCTGGTACATCCCAAGGTTTTCCGTAAAACACACCATCTCACCATCCATCGATCCAGCGGGCCTCGTTCAAGGAGACGGCCGGAAGACGCTGGAGGACGGCGACCTGCGATTTCTCGACAAGTGGACGCCCTCGCCCTACTTCTTGGCGGATGCCAACCACGTGGCCAAGGAGGAGGTGTCATGGGGAATGATTGGAAGCTGCTGAGAATGGGGATGCGAAGTATAGGAAAGAAGATGGGGAATTGTTAGTAGTTATAAGTATAGGTCCTACAGTATAGGCAAGATATGTTAACATATGTCAAGATAGGGAAAATACTGTTTTCAGGTTAGGTGAATTTTTATAAGTTAGCCAGATACTATGGATTATGTTAGACATAAGTATATATAGCATTCATGGGGGGTTATGTATCAACTTTAGCTGGGGCGCCGCTAGCAATAATAGCAGATTGCATCTCATTTTATCCATTCGATCAACTTCAATAGATCAAAAGGGATTTCGTGGCCCAATACTTGGCGAAATTGATTTGTTCACCAGGGTAGCTTGGGTGTTCGGTAGGTAGATATATTGAATTATATTGAACTACTTCATGGGGTTTATAATCCATTAAGGGCATGCCATGGGAAGTGAAACTTTTGCCATTGACAAGTGGAACTCTAAACAACAGCCCGATCTAATAGATGTAGCCCCTTCCTGCTCAGTGGCCCNAAGGGCATGCCATGGGAAGTGAAACTTTTGCCATTGACAAGTGGAACTCTAAACAACAGCCCGATCTAATAGATGTAGCCCCTTCCTGCTCAGTGGCCCCATGTCGTCCTATTCATCTGGGGATGACAGCCATGGGAGCTATGAGAGCTANAACAACAGCCCGATCTAATAGATGTAGCCCCTTCCTGCTCAGTGGCCCCATGTCGTCCTATTCATCTGGGGATGACAGCCATGGGAGCTATGAGAGCTATGCCTACTCATCCTATGAGACCTGCAGCGAGGCCTACTCTTCCTACTATGACTCTAGTACCAGTGAGGAATCTGTGCCTGAGGGGGTGGAAAACCATCGCATTGCTAAAGAGCAATTGTACCCTTGACGCAAGTCAAACACTAACAGTCATTCTTATTTGATGATGACACCATGCTGAATTTTCTACCAGCCCGCTATAGCCTGCTGATTACTCCTTTTTTTCTCCTGCCCAAGGTATGATTCAGGCAGCATCTTGAGGGCTGGGGGGCTGATATGAATCGACGCGCTGGTCTTGGAAACTTGGATAGCACAATGAAGGGGTAGCACAATGTAATCTTGGACAGAACAATGTTCTTCAAAGCTCAATTTTTGGTCTCTGATTTTTTTCCCTAAGGAGTTCAGAAGGTTCTTGAGATGCTGCCGATCCCATTCAGTCTTATGTCAGGCTGCCTCTAGGCACGCAATGTGACACTACTCGCTGGTGCCATCCTTTTTCTGTGCAACAAAGAGTGACACATTGACATGTCCTGCAAGGTTGCGGAGCGGATGGCGCCCTATGGTCATTGCACGAGCTCGCTGGCAAAGAGAAGGCTGGCTATTCATTGGGTCAAGAAAACCATGTTAGCTTAGAGAGAAAAGGGATTGACTTGCGGTCAAGGTCAAAGTTGTGGCAGCAACTGATCGAGCATTTGGCCCCCTGAAGTTCATTCTTCGGAATGCACCTCCATGGAAGTTTCTTGCCTTGCACTATGTCAATGCTTAAAGGCAATATACTATCCCTCAGTATCCCACTTCTATGATTATAATTCCCACTTCTCAATGGCAGTAACTATGATGAAAATTCCCACTTCTCAATGGCAAAAGTTTCACTTCCCACAGCATGCCCTAATACTGATCCCTCCAAATTAAATATACAATGAAACCCATTTTACTCATTGTCACATCGATGCTGATGGCTCAGGCTCTTCACAGAGATGGACTCCCGGGACTATGAAGGACTGAACCCAATGCTTTACACCTGCGGTTTTCCTTGCACACCGTTTCTCAGTAGCATAAGTCGAGTTGGGGGCCTTTATCCCTTTCAATATCTTATGTTTCAGGCTGACTTAATTTCAGATTATGTTGGTCGCATGGTGGATTCAAGGTATAGTAAGCTACGGCGAAACAGCANTTTATCCCTTTCAATATCTTATGTTTCAGGCTGACTTAATTTCAGATTATGTTGGTCGCATGGTGGATTCAAGGTATAGTAAGCTACGGCGAAACAGCAAGCTGATGGACGAGCCAGCTGCAAAGCCATTTTGGTCTACGCTTGAAGCGATTGACAGGAGAATCCAGTTGTTGACAGTTCATTGTCCAGCCTAGCCTAGTGCCATGCCAATCGAAAAGAACCACTGTGAGATATTGTGAGAGGACAGAGCCTTTGATAGGATTGCTCGAGAATGTGTACGGCGTTTTGGCCGTGAAGAAGAAGGCAAAGTCTTGGTACATTCAATCTTTGCTGAACAAATAGATCGACTACATACGGATACGGATAGTCTTGGAACAACTAAATAAAACTAATGATTCTGACTTGGAAAAATCATCAATTTCAGAAAGTAGTTCTTAAAACCTGCCGCTCAGATGTGGGCTGCCATGGAGAAGTTGAGAAAGCGATACCTGGTGGCGTTTGTCAAGGTCAACAGTTCCCACCTGGGAGATCCAGCATGCAGAAGGAGAATATACATAATCATGATCAGAAGGCAAGGCCTTCACAAACAGCTTAATGACATGACAGACTTTNAGTTCCCACCTGGGAGATCCAGCATGCAGAAGGAGAATATACATAATCATGATCAGAAGGCAAGGCCTTCACAAACAGCTTAATGACATGACAGACTTTGAAAACAATCATGATATAAAATAATGTAGTAAATAGCGTGGTCATCAATCAGTTCAGCGCGCAAGGGATGTGGCTTCGAACAAGCTGAAGAACCACCAGGCGTTGGAAGAGCATTGTGAGAAGGTGTACAAAGATCTCACAACCAATGTTCCTCTTGGAATTTCTGTGCCACTCGACTCCAACATGATTCTATTCTTAGTCTGAGATTTTGTCATGCTTTTGTCATTCGACCCCAACACAACTCCCTTCTGTTCTCCCTGTCCTGCCAAGGTCAGAGTTGATGCTGCCACAGGAATGCCCCTACCTCAAGGCCATCACAAACAGGCTCAGGGGTGAAACTTCCAGGAAAAGGTCACGGGAAAGCGAGGAGTATGATCTTTCCAAGAAGACTTTTAGCTGCACTACTTTCTTTTTCGATATAATAGTTGACAGACAGAAGACTGAAAAAAGATGGCAATCCTTGCTGATACTTTAGAAACGACAATGCTTGGCTGAGGCCAAGTGTGAAGAAGCCGCGGTGGCTGGGAAAACACTGGGGTGCCATGAAGCGCTTGGAGGCCCCTGTGAGACATGATTGGCGTCTATGTCTAACTGCTGTCAAGGTCGACCCAAACCAGCTCAAGACTTGCAAAGAAGCCCGGCATTATTTTACATGCCAGCGGCCACTTCATGTGACTTGACTTCTTGGCCGAAAAAATCAATGCAGCAACATTGAAATAGATGAATCATGGTAGTTGGGAATAACAGGGATGTACTGACATTACATAAATTTCATGGCGTGTACTTTTACTTGTGAGGCTTTGGACGTCTACACGACTGCCAAGCACCGTGGTACTTTGAACATCTCCCAGCAAATTGACCGTATGACCCATGGTGATGACCAGAGAGTTCAATGCATCACCCCAAACGCAATTCTATGGCACATGCCAAGCAAGAGACCTTTGACAGGCAGGGTACATTTGAATTGNCCATGGTGATGACCAGAGAGTTCAATGCATCACCCCAAACGCAATTCTATGGCACATGCCAAGCAAGAGACCTTTGACAGGCAGGGTACATTTGAATTGGTAAACCCTTATCGAATTCTTAATCTGTGAAGCCGCTCCTTAATTCCTGGTATCTGTATCTATCTGTATGGAATCCACCCTTCCCTTCTGCTAGGCTTGGAGAAATTCATGTTCATGGGCTTCCCGGTCCACAGGCTATGTGTCAGTCANTCAATGCATCACCCCAAACGCAATTCTATGGCACATGCCAAGCAAGAGACCTTTGACAGGCAGGGTACATTTGAATTGTTAAACCCTTATCGAATTCTTCATCTGTGAAGCCGCTCCTTAATTCCTGATATCTGTATCTATCTGTATGGAATCCACCCTTCCCTTCTGCTAGGCTTGGAGAAATTCATGTTCATGGGCTTCCCGGTCCACAGGCTATGTGTCAGTCATCTCTCAGAAGAGGACACCAAGACATCAGAGAACCAGCAAAACACCTCGAAGTTTATAAAATAGTCTTAATACTATGGTGCCTTTTTCAACAGTCTCAGCTTCGAAACTCCCTACTTTGCAGGAACTGCATTCCCTTGCAGGAAACGCCTTTGTCTCAGGTAGAATTTTCACTCAATAATTTCAATCTGGTTTCAAAAACAAATTCAAGTTTCCATCAGTGAATTCAAGTCCGCTCCCCTGGGGTGTCCTGCCTTCCATTCCTTTGAGGCTATGAGCGTCAGATCCTGTGCAGCGGCGTGGGCGTTAGCTTTCAGCGCTGTGNTTCAAGTCCGCTCCCCTGGGGTGTCCTGCCTTCCATTCCTTTGAGGCTATGAGCGTCAGATCCTGTGCAGCGGCGTGGGCGTTAGCTTTCAGCGCTGTGGATATTTCAAGGTTTTACAAAGAAGCCATGAAGAAACAGTAACGGCAAAAGCCTGCTTTGGAATCACTAGCGTCGACTCGGAAAAAAATCAGTCAAATCTTTCTATCTGTCAGCTGGCAGTGTCAATCTTCAAAGATTTGATGGGTGGTGAATTTCACAGGAGGACTATGAGTACGATTGTTCATTCGACACACTGCTCAAACCAGGAAAGGGGACTTAGTTCTTGACATGTCACGTGTTTAAATGACATCGACCCACATGGTATTTCAGTTAATACTTTAACCCTCGAGTCTCAAAAACCCCAGGCTCTAAGGAATTGTGCAGCATCCTCATGTCTCCTCCTCTTCACAGCCACTGTCTAAGAATCAATGTCTTTACCAAATAAGAACATAACATCTAATTTCAATTTAATCAACGTCTTTCTGGCCATGCTTCAGCGCTTTGATGTGCCTGATTCCTCTGATTCCTACAGTGAATCCGCAGCGCCCTCGAGCAAACGGAGGCGTCTCAGGTCAGAGTCAGTGTCAAGTTCCGGGTCCTCAGTATCTTCCAGCAGTGATGAGCTCGTCAGTGAACCTCCAACAGCTTCTGGCCTGATGCTGAGCCAATTGGTCGCCATGAACGAAGGGCAAACAGAGAATGATTCTGTATATGCCAGGCAGGCCAAAAATCCAGATCGAATCAAAAGGGTCTTGAAAGAACCATGTTGTCAAAAAAACTGCAAAAAGCACTTGAGATGGAAGTTGGTTTTGAAGGTTGTAGTATTTTTTTGGATGCTACCGAAAGTCAGCCAAGACTGCATGTTGTGGTCTATGCAGCAACGTCATGCTGTGAGTGACGATGAAGTTGAAGATTCTGATTCAGAGAGCTCTGGCCAACGTCACAGGATTGCTTGGTCGTTTGAAGGCAGGGATTCAGCCAATCAATTCCAAGCAGACTCAGTTCCAACCAGCTTACTTAGAAGTTGTCATTTCAAAACTCTAACCAGCAACTTGCATTGCCTTCCAAAATCCGTCTAAGTGCTGCGCCGTCAGGTCATCCCGTGTGCCGGCAAAGCTTTCTCAAGCTCTTGGGCGTGAGTCCCTCGCGGCTGGTGAGGACTCGGAAAACTTTCAAAGGGGTGGATTTCCGGACCCTCAGTTTCTTATCAGCAACCATGTTCCTGCAAAGATTTTTCTTGCTGAATCCCTGTATTAGAAAAAGATGAATGAGCATTGTCACTGCCTTGAACATACTTGAACCTCTCAATCCTGGTGGTTCTGTCAAGTTTGAACCTCTATACCTGCCCTCTATAAACCTATTATACCATTGGCTTGCAGGTTGCGGTGGCAATCGTTCAGATGAAGCTGCGGCGTCCATACGCTCATTCCTAGAGAGGACTTACTGGACGATTGGAGAAACTCTGCCCCATGAGTTACTTGGTCTTATGTCTTCTAAAATTGATTTTCAAAAAAANCATACGCTCATTCCTAGAGAGGACTTACTGGACGATTGGAGAAACTCTGCCCCATGAGTTACTTGGTCTTATGTCTTCTAAAATTGATTTTCAAAAAAAGGAAAAAACTTAATAAACTAGTGCCCTAGGTCCCTACATCCTTCCTTGGTTTCCTAAGTGCCCTAGGTCCCTCCATCCTTCCTTGATTCCCCAAGGCTTGATGTGAAGGGGACGAAAGATCTCACTACGGAGGGTGCCAGAGAGAAACTCCTCAAAGCTTTGGTGGACAGTGCCTTAGAAAGTGACCTAGCCAGGTTCGCTATCAGGAAACCATGCGACGATCTTCCACGGAGGTGGCTACCACATGGGAGTTATCATGACTTATACACTTTGTATTGTGCACATCAAGCAGCAGCTGATGAAAAGGTGGCCTCCTCGACAACTTTTTATCGGGTACTTNCCACATGGGAGTTATCATGACTTATACACTTTGTATTGTGCACATCAAGCAGCAGCTGATGAAAAGGTGGCCTCCTCGACAACTTTTTATCGGGTACTTAGTGAATCCGGTTGGAAGAAGAAAATCAAATTTTCTCCGCCTAGTGCGCATTCAAAGTGTACAATTTGCCATCAACTCAAGTCGAAGATACAACATGCTCAGGGGATTGTGGAGCAAACGGATGCTTCAGACAAACTGCTTCGCCATCTTGCTGGCCAGTACCAAGACCGTGCTGTATATCATGAATGTCGCTCAAGGTCAAAAACAACTGGTGACCTACTGTGCTTAATAACTGACTCAATGGACCGGAGCAAGTATTCCCTCCCAAGATACCATTGTGGCCGAGCACCTAAGGATATTGCCACANACTGGTGACCTACTGTGCTTAATAACTGACTCAATGGACCGGAGCAAGTATTCCCTCCCAAGATACCATTGTGGCCGAGCACCTAAGGATATTGCCACAATTGACAGGCCGTCTTTGGAGGTGACAACACAAATGGTGCACGGTGTTGGAATATTTACATACTTGGGGGACGAAAATCAGACAGCCGGGACAAATTGGGTTTTAGAGACTTTGAATCGATCCTTGCAGCACACATCAACCTTTCTACAGAAAGCAAACAAGCCTCAACCTCCTTCGCTCCGCATATTTTCTGATAACACACCAAAAGAATCCTAGCTTGCAATGAGACATGGTAAGGATTTTCTCCTCTATTCCTTTTTCTAGCCCTTCAAGCAAGCAAAAATACGTATTTGGGAACCCCCGGGGGGTTCCCAAATATGCATTTTCCCTGGATAATTGCTACCCCTCACCCTGAATAATGTTTGATGTTTTGTTGCATCACTCCTGGAGCCTTTCCCTTTGCACTTCAGACCTCTGGACATTTAAGGAAGTGAAGAACTCNGTGAAGAACTCGCTCTTTGGAGCGTGGTGCTCAGCTCTGACTTGCGCCGGTTATTACCGGTGCATAAGTCACGAACATTTACCCGTTGGACACACGCATTAGGATGTTGGAATCTTGACTTGAAGAAGTGTTTTGAATTCCAATTGCATTTTGTGACCAAACAAAAATGCCGATATGTTGGCAATTTAACTTGAACAAT
>BGPT01002744.1:31057-65074 GCA_003297045.1 Symbiodinium sp. clade C Y103 | reverse complement strand
TGGCATTTCACCTCAAGGGTTGTGGTGTGGAGGGTTTAAAACTTGTTTTTCAGCACAGCAAGTTTCTTCAGCCCTCCCATTCTTTCCCCACCCTTGGGTTTAACTCCGTTTCCTTCCTTGTTTCACTCTCTTTCCAGTTTGCGCGTTGACCTTTCATAACGGCCTACCCTCAAGCCGTTGTCAACTCCAGTGCGTAACNTCACTCTCTTTCCAGTTTGCGCGTTGACCTTTCATAACGGCCTACCCTCAAGCCGTTGTCAACTCCAGTGCGTAACTGGCAAAGCACTCGTGACTTTCAGCCCCGCTGTCAAAACGGAGCTGCTGAGCTTTCACTCTGCATGTTGTCTTGTGCTTCGTTTTCAACGACGTTTTTGATGGCGCACGTTTTCCGACAAGCTGGGCAAACGAGTAAACTAAAACACGTATCTAGTAAACAACGACGGCGTGCGGAGTTTCCAACCGAAGTATCTTGGAAGTTTCCAAAAAACTTCCCATTTCCTGCCTTGGTGACATAGAGCTGTCAAGACAAACTTCTCTCGGTAAAAACTTCTGTGGGTCGATGGCTCTGTGGTCACTTGGGGTGAACATATTGGCGGAGGAGACAGTTCGTGTTTTCAGGACCAGCTTCAAAACGTAGAAACAATTACAGTACGAGTGCGGCCTTTGCTGCCTTGCTGTCGGGTGAGTCTGTTGTGATGTGGGGTAATGCGTTTTCTGGTGGTGATAGTTCTTCCGTTCAACGTCAGCTACGAGACGTTCAGAGTCTATATGAGAATGGATATTCCTTCGCAGCCAATTGGCCAGACACTTGCGTCGTGACCTGGGGTGAGCCGAGCTTTGGCGGCGATAGCGCATCTGTGCAAGAACGGATTTCCTCCGCATAGTTCGTGAACAATGTCGATTGTGCGTCCGGAGTTTGTTTGCAGCACCTGATACTGTTGGCTTGCCAATAGTGGTTTATGTGTATAGGTGATTGAAGCAATGCTTGCTTCCCTTGGCACAAGGTTGTGGTTCAATGTGCCTTCTGCGATGTGCTTGCGTTGCATGCGGCTTTTATCCCGCNGTATAGGTGATTGAAGCAATGCTTGCTTCCCTTGGCACAAGGTTGTGGTTCAATGTGCCTTCTGCGATGTGCTTGCGTTGCATGCGGCTTTTATCCCGCGTTGTATGCGTGTGTGCGATGTTGCTTGTGCTTGTGCCTACGCCTTGCGTTGCCTTTGAAATCTGGTGACTCTTGGGCTGTACATATATTCTGAATGCTGCACGCGTGGCGATGCGCAAGCGACATGCACGTTTCAAACTGATGTCAACCCAAACAATGGTTTGTTTATGTGTCCACTTATTTGGACACTTTTGAAATTTTTAAGATGCAATTTTTGAAGTTGATGTCAGAGAGTGCTGAATGCAAGTACCATGAGGAAAGATGAAAAGGACTTTACATGGACATCCGACATATCTTGTGCAGTCATGTATTGTGTTGTTGTTGGGTTGACACTAAATGTTTGAAATGGTTGTTTTACAACTCAAGAGTTTGAGGTGGGTAGGAGGGAAATTCATCCCATCGCATGCCATGACTTTTGTTGNTGGGTTGACACTAAATGTTTGAAATGGTTGTTTTACAACTCAAGAGTTTGAGGTGGGTAGGAGGGAAATTCATCCCATCGCATGCCATGACTTTTGTTGGTGCATGAAGCGCCGTGGCTCCCCTTTGGATCGTGGTTCTGTTGCTGCATCACACTTCATTGTCTTGGGCACTGGTCGCTCAGTCACTGGGACGTGGGGCTCTGCATTTTGGTTTTCTGCTGGATTTATTACAGCTGTGCTTTTTATTTCGTGGCTGCTGCTGCCACTGGCGGATGAGTGAAGAGGAACAGTCATCTTCTTCTGACACGACTCACGAGGCCATTTTGCATGGTTTGATTCGGTCTCATCGCCAGTTAGCACATCAGGTGATTCAGATTCAGCAGGATTTGCAGACCATCCAGGCCCAGTTGGCCAGCATTCAGGCCTTACTGCAGCACCATTTCGGTGCCCAGCCCTCAGTTGCACTGGAACCTTCTGAAGCGGACCGGGGAGATGATGTCCACCTTGTCTTCCACTTGCATCCAGAAGACAGAGAACAGTGAAACACATGCGGGGGATGAACATCTTGTTTTTCATGTACGTCATGCTTGGACTTCGTTACATGCCACTTCTTTGAAACAGCCATGGGATCTTTCATTAGCTGACATTCACAGAGACAGCATGGAACAGGCCAGAAAACGTTTCAAGCTCTTTGGAAATCTGGGGCCATGCAAAAGTGAAGCTGCTGACAGTGATGATGTTCGTATGGTTACTTCTTGCAGTAGTTTTGCAGATGCGGGACTGAAACTGACTAGGAAGACTGACGAACGTTTTTGGGAACAGCAGATAAGCTTTGAGAGAAAGGCTGCATACAAGAAGTGGACTATGTCGATTTTGTCCAACCCTGGCGCATGGAGTGTCGCCAGACCCAAGCGTGGAGAGAACTTGATTGACCTTATGAGGAATGGTATTTCCGAGTCCATCAAGGATTGCTTGGGGGTCAAGGCTACGAGCACATTGCATAACAGGGTGAATCCTTTGATCAGGTATGCGCAGTTTGCCAAGGAGGTCAATGTTGATCCATTTCCCATTCAGGAACCTGTAGCATATCAGTTTGTCAAGTCGAAGGACGTGGCACCGACCTTCCCTCGATCATTTATTACATCCGTGGCTTTTGCAAAACATGTTTTGGGATTGCTGCATGCGGACGAAGTGCTGGACTCGTGCAGACTGAAAGGTTTTGCATCATTGCATTACACCAAGAAACGGAAACTGGTACAACGACCAGCGTTGACTGTGGAGCAAATCTCATATCTGGAAAGAACTGTCATGGACGGAAACAGAACATTATATGATCGGGTTGGAGCTGGTTTCTTCCTCTTCATGACGTTTGGAAGGCTTAGGTTCTCCGATGCCCAGTCAGTGACTCAGCTAGAGCTTGAGATCCCTGTGGGGGCAAAGAGTGGATACTTGGAAGGATCTGCAGAGCGATGCAAAACCAACACCAGCTTGGAAAAGAAGACTCGACTTCTGCCGGTGGTGGTACCCACCAGAGGATTCGTTCACGATGAGTGGATCATTGAGTGGATGGAATGCAGAGCTAGAGGAAATCTACATGCAGGTCCTGGGGTTCCTCTTTTGCCGAGTCCTTCTGTCAACGGTGGCTGGTCGCGCGTTCCTTTGTCATGCGAAGCAGCAGGGGACTGGTTGAGAGCTTTGCTCAAAGATGTCCCTGGCAAGAAATCATCTGTCAGGCTTGCAACACATTCCTGCAAGGCTTCAATTTTGTCAATGTGTGCCAAATACGGCATGCAGCCGGCGGCAAGGAGGATGTTGGGTTATCACTCGTCCGGGAAGGACAAGAGTATGCTCACCTACAGCCGTGACAGCATGGCATGGCCTGTCAGATTGCTTGAGAAGATGCACGTCCTCTTTGGTACAAAGATGATTGCCTTATTTTTTTGGCCAAATGAGTTTTTGCAAAGCTTGTTGCAAAAAAGTGGAACTGCCAAAAAATTTTCTTGTGTCCAAGAAAGGGTTCCAAAAATGGTTTGCCTGTTTTACTCGACTGTATGTCTTGTTCANCTTGTTGCAAAAAAGTGGAACTGCCAAAAAATTTTCTTGTGTCCAAGAAAGGGTTCCAAAAATGGTTTGCCTGTTTTACTCGACTGTATGTCTTGTTCATTTGTGCAAAGCCATTTTTAAATCAAAACTCAAACAACCAAAACATGTCGTCATGACGCATTCACACACATGTATTGTGTGTTGGTTGTTTCGGAAGACACACATCCACACACATGTATTGTGTGTTTGTTTCAACAAAAAACGTGGCACGAAACATAAACAACAAACCTGTGAATANGTGTTGGTTGTTTCGGAAGACACACATCCACACACATGTATTGTGTGTTTGTTTCAACAAAAAACGTGGCACGAAACATAAACAACAAACCTGTGAATAATGCAGTTGGTCTGTTTTAATTTTATGTTTCCGTGCCGGTCCATCAAGTGGGCAACAATCCCACTGTCATCAGCATAGGGTCAGTGAAAAATAGGAGGTGCATGTTGCGCCGTGGGACTCCCTTAGACCGGGGCTCCGTTGCTACATCCAGCTGCATTGTGCTTGGATCTCAACCCAATCAGTCAAGCGTTTGTGGACCAATTTTGTATTTCTGCTGCGGTGTGTTGACAGGCATCAGTTTGATCCTTTGGTTGATCCTGCCTTTTTCGGATGAGTGATTCTTCTTCAGACACCACCCACGAAGCCATCCTGCACGGTTTAATCAGATCCCATCGTGCACTGGCCAGACAGGTTGATCAACTCCAACGCAGTCTACAATTGATTCAGGTTCAACTTGACACCATCCAGGCGCTTTTGCAGCAGCAATTGAGTGTGCAGCCCTCAGCGTCCACGGCCGTTCATGCATCCGATCCAGCAGTCACCATTGAAGAAGGGGATGACATCCACTTTGTTTTCGACCTTGACCCCGATGGATCTGCATCCTGAGCCATCTACCGTGGCTGCTGTTGACCAGCCAGACCTTTTGGCAATGCCCGGAGCTCCAAATGATTTGTTTGGGGTAGAGCCGGATTTGGACCTTGGTTTGGAGACTGACNTGCTGTTGACCAGCCAGACCTTTTGGCAATGCCCGGAGCTCCAAATGATTTGTTTGGGGTAGAGCCGGATTTGGACCTTGGTTTGGAGACTGACTCTGTTGCGTATTCACCTTCATGTTCACATGGTTTTGCACATGGCGATGATCAGAGTTGGGAATCGTGCCCAGTTTTATTGCAAGAGGTTGAACTCCCATCTGAAGCCATTTTGGAGAAATGCTGGTTGAATCTTCCACCAAAGCATGATATTCAGTTGCCTTGGGAAAAGGGAATGTGGAAACATGTTTTTGACGGTGGTTTTCAGTCCTGGCCTGCAGCTGACAGAAGTTTGCATCGTCCAGCTTTTGCTTGCGCCCCAGTTTTTCAAGAAGAGTCGGCAGAACCTGCTCAGAAGAAAGTAAGGGTTGCTGCAGATCAGAAACACTGGAAACAGGTGGTTACTAGTCTGGATGTTATGACGTGGTCAGAACAGCAGGATGCCAGGTTGGACACAGCCATCAAAAGGTGGTACGACGTGGTTCTTCGATTCCCTCCGGGAGTGGCCATTAGAGACCAACTTTCACTCCTCCCCAATTTGGCAGATCGGTTGCGTGCTGTGAGAGATATTTTCTCAGTGAAAGCTCCGTCTACTCTGATTAAACGTGCCAATTCTCTACAGCGGTTTTTGGGTTTCCTTGACAACAATGGCATTGGCTTCCCCGGGACAGAGGGGGATCTTTACCGATTCTTTTGCCTGGAGAGAAACTCAGGCTGCCCTGCCAGCCGCCTGCAGGCTGTGGTGGAATCCATAAGATTCACAGAGCACGTGCTGGGTGTGGGCAACCTGGCCCAGGATCTTCTCTCGAAGAGGGTGGTGGGGGCTTCGAAATTTAGTGCCCCAGGGCTTAGGAGACAAGCATCTCCCTTCACGGTAGCCGAACTTGTTTCTCTGCATGCAGTGTTGCAAGATGCTGGAGGCGATGTGTGGGATAGAACAATGGCGGGTTCTGCCCTTTGCGCCATCTACAGCCGCTCCCGTTGGGGAGACCTTCAGCACGCTGAGGAAATGATTGGTGACCCTGATGTCTGGAACCCAGCCTTCATCGAGTTCACTGTGCGTGAGCACAAAACGAAGCGTGCAGGGGCCTGGGCAGAAGGCTATTTGCCTGCTGTCGCCTTGGCACAAGGAGTGACTTCGGACAACTGGGGTTGCACGTGGTTTGCAGTGCGTGCACAACTTGGTGCAGATGTTTCTCAAGGTTTTCCCATCATGCCTGCTCCGAACTCTGATGGAGAACCCACCAAAAGACCTTTGACCACTTCAGAAGCTGGCAATTGGATTCGACTTTTGTTGGAACGTATGGGACACAATTTGGATGGTAGACGTATTACATCACACTCATGCAAAAGCACGACGTTGTCTTATGCAGCCAAGTATGGCCTTGAGATCAGTGTGCGCGAGCTTTTGGGTGGACACGTAAGTCATTACAAGTCCGTGCTGTGTTACAGTCGAGATGGACTTGCTGAACCTCTCCGACAACTGGCATGGGTTTTGCAATCCATTCGTGACCAGTGGTTCTTTCCAGACGCTTCCAGATCTGGTCGTTTTGCAAGTGCCTGCAAAGCTGAGGCCGAAGATAACTGGGAGAAAGTGGAATCTGAGTCCGCTGCCAAACATGGCAGCACTGAGACAGTTGAAGGAAATCCAGAGCCATCTCAGATGGGCGTGATGGCGCCTGTGGGAGCCAAGTCTCAACCTGAGTCTGTCGAGCTGGAATCAAGTGATGAGGAGCACAGTGATACTGATTCATCTTCAGATGAGGAGGCCTGTAATGAGGGTAGGGTGGCCAGACTGGTCAGGGCACCTACAGCACCTCAAGGAACTTCGTTGGTGCAACACCAGAAGTCGCGCATGCTTCATCTTTTTGAGGATGGATACAATGTCGTGTTCATGTGTGGACGCAAGACTAGCAAGTCTTATAGACCTCCAGACCAACTCAGATGGGACACCCCTTGCTGTGGAAGGTGTTGGCAGGCAGCCAAGACCAAGCTCGAGTCCAGTGGTGCCAGCATGATGCATCGGCCAAACACGGACCTATTAGAAAAAAAAAATGTCAACTGGTGGGCAGGTATGCTCGGTAACAGTTGTGCAACTTTTGGTCAAGTCAAATTGTGAGCCATGTAGTGCGCTATCATGAGTGCACACGTCCGGCATGCATTGATTATTCGATCAATTCTGTCATGCGTTGGTTCAAGACCACGGTAGTGTGGCACACATATCAAGGAAACATGATGCCTTGGATGATGACTGGAAACAGTTTTCACAGTTTTTCAACAGTCAAAAAATTTCTTTTGTTTTTGATGACTTGACAGTTGCAGGAATTGGTCACAGCACATCTTTTTTGAATCTTCACTGTGAGGTCGAGTCAGCGGTAGCGGACAATCACGATCGTCAGTTTTATTTGACATGCAAATGCTCACACTTTTCAACATCATTACAAAATACGCGGGACAATAAGCAAATTAAGACCAGTTTCAAAAAATCCTTGGTTTTGAAATCGTTCACCGATCGTCATGGCTTTGGTGGATTCGGAGAGTGCCTTCAAAAAACGTTGTGAGCAATTGCAACCTGGTTTGGCAGCCAAGGCGGTGGCACAAAACTTGACCACGTTCTCAACTTTTGCTTTCTCTGCAGGTTCACCACAGAATCAAGTTTCAGATGCAGAAATCACGAAGCTTGCTGAGTCGTTGTATCGAAATCCCACTTTGGGTGACATTGCCACAGTTCGTAGATTGCACTTTGAAGCATGCACATACTTGCTCAATGACATGAAGACGAACGCGGCGAACTCAGATGCGTCAGAGCCAGTCAAGAAGCTGCCGTTCATAGAAAAACAGACACGTTTAGAAGCTCAGAAACGTCGCATCACAGGCTTGTTGCACAAACCAGATCAACAACCAGCTCACAGCTTGATAGATTTGGCATTCCATATAGTGGAAACTGGTGCAATAACCTACATAGGTCCAAGCAAATGCCATTCTAGAGACATGGAAATACAGGCTGAGTCGAAGCAGAAGTCAAAGCAGATCATCACTTTGGAGCAAGGTTCTCTCAGGTCGTCAACTGCCACGACCTTACAANAGAGACATGGAAATACAGGCTGAGTCGAAGCAGAAGTCAAAGCAGATCATCACTTTGGAGCAAGGTTCTCTCAGGTCGTCAACTGCCACGACCTTACAAGATGTGGACACTTCGACAGAATTGCGCTTGTTTTTTGCACTTCAGCGTAGGCACCTTGCTTTCGAACTTGTTGGTTTGCTTTCATGGGAGCCNCTTACAAGATGTGGACACTTCGACAGAATTGCGCTTGTTTTTTGCACTTCAGCGTAGGCACCTTGCTTTCGAACTTGTTGGTTTGCTTTCATGGGAGCCATGTCAAATCTGGCTTGACAAGTTGATGGGATCTTTGTTGCATGAGCATTCGCACCAGGGTCCAGGCCTGAACCTCGCTCAGATTTTGAGAGCTGATAGGGAAATTTTCAACCTTATGGCAGCTGAGTTCACTGGCAGCCTTGTTGCAGAGACAGGTAAGGACCCTCCATTGGATGCTTTGTTCAACAGATTGATGCACGACCCACGTGTGAATGTTCATTTGATTGCAATGCCAAAGCCGCACGCAGGGACGTCAAATCCAGGTCCCAAGACTCCGAAGCGAGATTTTGATCAGGTGGGCGGCAAAGGTGGTGCACCAAAGCGACCACGTGCAAATGACAAAGAGCCAGCGAAGATTCCTGAGGAGCTGAAAGGTCTGAAGCTCAAAACGGCCGACGGCAAACCCATGTGTTGGCATTTCAACTTGGCCAAATCATGCAACAATCCGGTGAAGAACGGTCGATGCAAGTTTGGTTTTCATTCATGCATGAAATGTGGAAAGCCCAAGCATGGTGCGGCGACCTGCCACTCCAGTTCTTCGTGACAGNCATGCATGAAATGTGGAAAGCCCAAGCATGGTGCGGCGACCTGCCACTCCAGTTCTTCGTGACAGACAGGTCAGGTTGTCCAGGAGACACCCACTCAGGGCAACCTCAACAAAACTTTGGGTACAGTTTTGGAGCCTTCTTTGAATGAAACTGCAGAGACCTTTGAAACGTTCAATTTTTCTGATGATGTCGAAGCCAAGGCGGTCAATTTTTCACATGATGACAGCTGCACACAACATAAGGATGTTGGGTTAGTTGTTGAAATTTTCTCCGGCACCTGTCGGTTGAGCAAAGCCTGTCGGAAGCTTGGTTTGCGTGCTCTCCCAATTGACAAAGACCCGAGACGAGCTGAAAACTGCGTGGTAGGAAACTATGACCTGACTGACACTCAGCAGTTCAAAACACTTGTGGATGTGCTACATGCAGAGCGTTTTTCATTGGTGCATGCTCACTGCGCCCCCAGTTGTGGAACAGCTTCCAGGGCCAGAGGACGCAAGGTGAAAGGTATACCTCTGCACAAGCAACCACAACCCTTGAGAAGCGATGAACAACCGGACGGACTGGACAACCTTTCAAAAATTGAGCAGCAGCGTGTTGAAAGTGCCAACTTGTCATATAAGGCAACTGTGGATATAGTTTTGATGCTTGTGGCATGGGGTGTTTCAGTGTCCATTGAAAACCCGGCAAACTCACTTTTCTGGAAAACTTCATGGGTGCTTGAGTTACTCTCCAAAGTCCCCCAAGGCCACGACACAATTCTTGACAACTGCATGCATGGTGGTGCACGAGATAAAGCTTCACGGTTTTGGTCTTTCAACCCGCTGGAACCCACAGTGAACATGTTGCAAAGCTTGGGTTTGCGTTGTGATGGGAGCCATTCACATAAGTCGTGGAGACCAACAGTTGTTAACGGGAGGATCACTTATCCCACCAAAGAGGAAGCGGCGTATCCTGATGTGCTATGTGAACGGTTGGCATCTATTTTTCTGCATTGGGCAAAAGTGCGGAGCCTGGCACCGGCGGCCACCTTGCTTGAACAATTAGATGAAACTTCTGATGTAGGAAAACGCCAACTGTTCACACAGCAGCCCAGATCCCAAATGCTGAAGCCTCCCATTTCAGAGTTTGGTTTCTTCATGCACGTTGCCCTGCCAGTTTGTGACGGCAACTTCCAAGCAGTAGTCAAAACAATGCCAAAGGGCACCAGGCCAATTTCTCGGTTTTTGCACGGGGTTTTTTCCAGAGAAGCTTTCCTGGCGCAACATGGTGCAGAATCATATGTTCATGAGTCCTTGCAGACAGGTTGTGATTTTGAAGAAGTTGTGCTAGGAGTTCCTAGGAATCCTTTGCAATTCTTGAAAGCGGCTGTGGAGCTTGGACATCCGAGGGGCCATTTGGTGCGCATTCATGCAAACCTTGACCAAGCAGTTGAAGCCAACGTTGACTGGCCTGATCATAGATTGTGTGCACACCGTGCAAGGGTGTTCAAATCCTGGCTGCAGAAGGCCTGTGAGTTGAAGGAACAAGAAGCCAGATTGCATGAGTCCATGCCGCCCCATCTGCGCAAGATCCTGGGGAAGAAGAAACTACTCCTTTGGAAACACATGCTTGTTAGTTTGGGTTACAAAGATGCAAAAATCATTGACGAGGTCATCAGTGGTTTTCAGATGACAGGTTGGGCAAATGAGAGCGGAGTCTTTGACAGGCGTGTGCGCAGTGCTGGCATGACAGTTGAGCAGCTGTCAGGCATGGCGCTGGGCTTGAATGCGGCTGTTGTGGGGTCTTTGAAGAAGGCTCCTTGGACAGAGCTGGACCAAAGAGCGCTTGAGGAGACCAGAGCTGAAGTCGAGAAAGGCTGGTTGGCTGAATGCCCAAATGTCGACCTAAAGAAGCATTTTGTTGCCAAACGTTTTGCAATTTCTCAGAAAGGAAAACTGCGCCTCATCGACGACTTCACGGTGTGTGGTGTCAACAACACTGTTGGGCTGCCCGAAAAGTTGAGAGTTGAATCCGTCGACCAGATAGTTGCCATGGTGCTCAGCATGATGCAGCGTCCCAACTGCCTGAACAGGTTTCCTTTGGTTGGGAGGACGTTCGACCTCAAGAGCGCTTACAAGCAATTCGGCGTCAGTGTGACGGAGATGGAAAGGCTAAAGATTGCGTGCAAATCTGGACCTGACACTGTGAGTTTCTATGATGTGTTGGCTTTGCCCTTCGGGGCCACGGCCAGCGTAGTGGCTTTCTTGCGGATTGCAGCTTCAGTAGCATATATTGGAACTTGTGGATTGCTCATATGCTGGTCCTCATTTTTCGATGACTATACGGCGGTGTCTCCTTTGTCGCTCGCTGACAACACCAGGTTTTACATAGAATCTCTCTTGAGACTCCTCGGAATAGAGTTTGCTTCGGAAGGTGACAAAGCTCCGGAGTTTGGTGAGGTCTTCAAGACCCTGGGGTTGCAGTTTGACTTGACTGGGATTGGAAATGGCAGCTTTGAATTGGGTCACACTGAGGCCCGGAGAAAAGAGTTGCTTGACACCCTCGGATGCTTGTTGGCTGATGATGCGCCTGTGGTGAAAGTCAAAGAGCTGGAGAAGTTGCATGGCCGCCTGGTGTGGTTTAACACCTTCATCTTTGGCCGCACCTTGAAAGCCGCAGTGTCAGTTGTCTCAAAGTACGCAAGGGCTGAAGGTCCTACGGTGACCGTTCAAGGAGAGCTGAGGGACTCTCTGGTGGTACTTCAAGCGGAGTTGGCAAAGGATGAGCCTGTAAAAATTTCCCCTGCGGTCACCGATGCTTGGATCATTTTCACAGATGGTGCTTATGAACCTGATGGAGAGATCAAAGCTTCCGTAGGAGGTTTGCTTGTGAGTCCTCAAGGTTTGGTAGTTGAGTGCTTTGGAGTGGAGCTGGGCCCCAGCTTGCTTGAGGAGTTCCTAGAAAACAGCAAACACCCGATATACGAGCTTGAGATTTTTCCCGCCTTGATTGCACTAAAACTGTGGGGTGACCGATTGAAGGGATCTCAGGTAGTCTTTTACTTAGACAATGATGCAGCACGCAGTGCCCTGGTCAGAGCTGATGGTGCCACAGGGTTGTCTCAATGTTTGCTCCGTCAATTTGTTGGAATGGAAAAAGATTTGGCAATACTGCCGTGGTTCAGCAGGGTACCTAGTGCCAGCAATCCCGCAGACGATGCTTCCCGTCTTGTCTTCAATGTCCCGGGGGGATTGTGCGATAGCTGCAAGCAAGATGCAGTACAAAAGCATGAAACCTGAAAGTGTGGTTGACAACCCTTTGTGTCGAAACGAAACCACCTTGCAGTCGGATGTAGTCCGATGTTTTGAACACTCCCCACTTCGAGATACGATCGTCTGGTGAGAAAAGTTGCTGACCGAGTGAATCCATTCCATGTCCAGTTTGTCATTTTCACTGCATGTGCTTTTCAATTTCAGTTCTTGTTGTGCTTGTTGTTTTCACTTGCGGGTCAACGTGACCACTGCGCACGTATCGCGTTTATAAATAATTGGTTTATGGTTGGCTTGCCCCGATATAGTTACTATATCGCACATACATCGCACATACGCGTATGCGAACTCAACCTCCCAAACCAACAGGCAAGGTCAAAGGTCTTGGCTGCTCGTTCCACGGCTCATGTAGGACAGAAAATAAGATTGATGATATTGTTGGGGACGTTTTTCGACCGGATGCTTCCAGAAGTGGGTATTTTCCTCGGAGCTCTGACCTCCCTGAGAACTGCAAGGACCATGACTCAACTTCTTCGTCAGCTGACTCCATGGATGAGGAAGATGCTGACCGGACTGATGAGGAGGCGGCGATTGACAAGTTTGCCGGAAGATTTGGCCCAGAAGGACCTGAAGAGAGTGTGGTGTACTTCAGGCATTGCACTTCTCGGTGCCTGCATGTCACAGCAGATGAGACGGGGCAGCTCTTCAAATGCGGCAGGTTGGTGACTGGACAGTATACCAAGTGCTTGTCTCCTCCTCAGTTTCGACACCCATCTTGTGCAACTTGTTTCAAGAAAGCTTGAGACGTTTATCACTAATTCCGATCTTGATGCTTGAATATGGCGGATCAAAAAGGTGCTGCATCGAGCCAAGGCAGGCAATCTCTTGTATGAATGCCAGAAGTGGAATGACTGTCATTCCAGATTCATGCAGATGTTGAAATGGAATCATAGTCGATGCAGACTTGTTGGACCATGCGGAGTCCATGACGTATGCACGTCACATGACCAATTAGTAAATTTCCCGTTGTGTTTGGCATCCGTTTGGGGGGCGTTGTTTGGACCGGAAACAGAAAGCATGAGCTTCCTTTCGGGGGGCGTTTTCTCTGACCAAAACTTTCCCCCAAACCATCGGGAAATTTGCAACACTGTTTGATGAAATGCAGCATGTTTGACAATGCAGTCAAGTGTGATCCGTGAATATGTGTGCTCACAGGTGGCCATGTGTCACATGACGTCAACAATGAATTTTTCATGCAAACTTCGTGATAGATGTGTCGAACATGCGGAGATGTTTTCAGCTTGAGTGCATTTGCATTTTTACATTTTCGAGTGAGTGAGTTGAGGGTTGGTCGAACTTTTCATTCTTTCGAGAGTTGGACAATTTGACAGACCACGGTTGTTTTCAGAGAGGACTGCATGATTGACTTTTCAACAAACCGATCGGTCTGAAGTGCGTAGCCATGAGTTTTGGAGACAGTACAGCGGTGTTTGCGCAACGAGCCAAAGCCATAGGTTTGACAGATGATGTTGTGCAGACTTTCAAAACTGCTCAAGTTGATACAATGGCCAAATTTGCCTTTGCCTGCAACTATTCACCAGGTGCCAGTGATGATGCTCCTTTTAAGGTGATGATAAAACAGGTCATTGGTCGGGATCCCAGCCTGGTGGAGGAATCATGTCTTAGGAGACTTTTCAACGAGTCATACGCCACTGTGGCGGCAGACATAAAGGCACAGACAGAACAGGCAGGGGATGAGGTGCAGCGTAAGTTGGCACCGGCTGACAGAGCAGCCAGACTGGAGGAACAGCAGAAAAGATTGTCAGGCATATCCATCCGAGGACCTTATGAACCCGGAGACACCCTAGTGGACCGTTGCGTGCAGCTATACGAAAACGACAGACTTCAATACATAGCATGGGAAGTGTGCGTCAGCCGTGAACATGAACTGTTGACCTCTTCGAAGAAGGATCAGAGGTTAGTTGTGCAGTCCTCAGGTGAACTCAAGTTTTCGAGTTCAAACAAGGTGGAAGCTTGCGACACTTCGTCAGAAATCATGTTGAGATATTGTTTGATGAGGAGAGGTCTGGCTTTGGAANAACAAGGTGGAAGCTTGCGACACTTCGTCAGAAATCATGTTGAGATATTGTTTGATGAGGAGAGGTCTGGCTTTGGAACAGGCAAATGTTTTGTCGTACGCGAACCATGACATGTGGCTTGAAAAGCTTTTGACTTGCAGGTTGGATACCGTGCTCCAAGGATTCTCGAGACCCACCTTTCAACAGTTGGAGGCCGCTGACAAAAGACTGTTTTTGCTCCTTTCTGAGAAAACAAGGGCAGGGATCAAAGCAGGAACTGCGGGTAGGCCGTGTGACGTTCATTTCGAAGCTTGTTCCAACAGTACGGAAGTTTTGTCGATTTTGCAACCCAAACCTTTGGCCGTCAAGTCAAGGGAGGATGAACCCCCTTTCAAGAAGCTGAAGTCGGAGCGACCCCAATTTGAGCGATCGGGGTCTGACAGGCCAGTAGGAAAAGGCAAGGGAAAAGGAAAGAGCAAACAGACTGGCAATCAGTTTATGCGCATCCCCAATGAGCTGCTAGCCATAGGTTGCACTGGCGCCACGTCACAAGGCCACCGCCTCTGTTTCTCATACAACCTCAAGAAGTGTTCCAACTCAGTGCAGAATCAACGTTGTGAAAAAGGCCTACACCTTTGTGCGGTGAAAGGTTGTTTCAAGCAGCATCCAGCGTTGGAATGCCCGGTGAAACGCAAAGACTGAATCGGTGAGCAAGATACGTGTGTGCACAACGATACAGATGCTGGTGATTCTGTTTGGGAACCTGGTATCAATTTTTCACATTCAGATTTTTCTTCCAGTCAGACTGAACGGCAAACCGATCAGCAGCAGGAACCATGTACAGGTGAGTTGACTTCGCCAAGCGACTGGGAGGGGATTAATGCTTTTGTCAATGATGCCAAATCAGTGAAGACCCCACTTTTTATTGAGCTTTGTTCTGGATGTGGCATTTTATCAGCTACAGTTGCAACGCATGGGTTTGATGTGATGGCGGTAGACCATCAACACAACAAGCACCGAACCCGGATCAAAACATTCAATTTGGATTTGTCCAAGAGCCACAGCTGGAACGTTTTGCGATTTATTATTCAGGAATGCCCAGTGATTTCGGTGCACATGGCGCCACCCTGCGGGACGTGCTCACGAGCAAGGGAAATTCGACTGGATGACAACTGGCATGGGCCTCAACCTTTGAGAAACCATGATTATCCGTATGGGGTGCCGTGGATGGGTGCCCGAGATGCTCACAGAGTCCAGTTGGCAATGAGCTTTACATACACATGGCCGAATTTTGTATTTTTCTCAATGGCAGGAACATACCGTGGACCATGGAAAATCCAACCAACAGTTGGCTGTGGGAACTTCCGTGCATGCAACCCTTGATGCAGATGGCTTATTTCGTGCATTTTCATTCATGTGCTTTTGGAGGTTTACGTTTCAAAGCCACAAGTTTTCTCACCAATCACCCAGCCTTCATTTCTTTTGGCCGACAGTGTGACGGCAATCACCCACATCTGCCGTGGGGGTTCGACTCTGAGTCCCAACAATTTGCGACTGCTTTGGAAGCCGAGTACCCTAAAGGACTCTGTGATGAATATGCACGAACGTTGGTTTCCATGGCAAACGACCAGGGTATTCAGGTCGACAGCCATAAACATGTCGACGAGAAGCTGCACCCTCAGAAACAACATGGTGGGCGTACCGTCCCACCGCTCATTCCGGAGTACCTCAAAGTGGTCACAGTGCTCTTGCAGGAGGATCCGCCTCTTGATGGGAAACGATGCTTGAAAGCAAACGTGAACAACATTCCTGAAGGTAGCAAACTTTTGAGATCTGAAGCAAAAGGGGGTGTGGATTATGCAGTACTATGTGTTTTTGGAATTTTCCATGGACATGAACAATTTGTACATGTTGCCAGATCCTTATGGCATCCTTTTGATGAACTACGACACTTGCCTGACTTGATGACACGCGCAATTTTTGAATTGCTGTCTCTGAGTAAATTGGACAATGCTAAGAGACGACTGGACACTCTGAAGTTATGGAGACAATGGGCAGATGAGCTTGCAGTGGATGAGAGTGTCATCAAAGAGCAGATGCCGCCACACGTCAAGGGCATCATGATCAACAAGCGGTTGGCATTGCTTGAGAGGGTGGCAAACAGATGCCTGGACTGGCCGGACAAAAGGCTCCACCAGGAACTGAGAGAGGGTTTCAAAATTGTTGGAGAGGCGCCGGCTACGGGAGTTTTCAGATTGCAACCGAAGACTGGGAGTATGAGTGAATCTGAACTGATGGAGCAGAGCAAATTTTTGAGACCGGCTATCATTGGTAAGACCAAGAGTGCAGGGTCCGGATTGCACACCAAGGAGTTGTTTGAGATCACCTTGACTGAGGCCACTGAGAAAAAGTGGCTGCAAGGACCTTATTGTTACGAGGAAGTGGCCCAGCTGCTGGGACGTTCTTGGTTGCCGGTGCGCAGGTTCTGTGTGGAACAACGTGGGAAGCTTAGACCAATTGATGACTTTTGTGAAAACAAGTTGAACAACGCCTTCACCACTGTGGACAAGATATCTCTTCGCACCATGGATCACGTGGTGTGGGCAGCTCTGATCATATGCAAGCATTGTTTACACAATCATAACATGGATTTTGTCTTGAAGGATGGTGAACGTTTGAGAGGCCCTGTTCACGAGGACTGGCATGGAGCAAGTTCTATGAAAGCTACTGCGTTGGACCTCAAAAGCGCTTACAAGCAGTTGCCATTGAATGCGGACGATGTGAACAAGGCGGTTGTAACTGTTTTTAATGAGGAAAAGGGAGAACCCAGTTTCTTTTTGATGCATACGTTGCCATTTGGAGCTTCGGCTTCAGTTCTTCACTTCAATCGCGTGGGAAACTTGCTGTGGGCAGCTGGGTGCAAGCTGGGCTTGGTATGGGCGTCGTATTTTGACGACTACCCCGTACTGTGCCCGGATGGGCTGGAGCAATCTTCAGTTGGTGCGGCAAAGGCCATGTTAGGCCTGTTTGGCTTCGACTATGCTGGAGACAAATTGCAGGAACCTGACTTCCATGCCGAGTTGTTGGGAGTAGAGTTAGACTTGTCTTTGAGCAGCAAAGGCTCTGTGCAGGTTGGCAATAAGAAAGATCGTGTCTTGGAGATAGGAGCGGCTCTTGACAAGATATTGGCTGACAGATCCGTCCGACCCAAGGACATCCCTTCACACCTTGGCAGATTGCAATACGCCGACATGCAAGTCGCTGGTCGAGCCGGTAGACTAGCCATGTATGACATCCGACAGCTTGGAACTGCGGGGAACGTCCCTGTCAACTTGAGTGACTCTGCAGTAAGTGCTTTGAAGATTCTTAAGGAGAGAATTACGTCAGGGAAGCCTAAGCGGCTCACTGCTCGCCCGGCGTCAAAGCCTTGGTTGCTCTTCACAGATGGTGCCTTGGAATATGAGGAATGCGGCAATGCAATTGCGTCAATTGGAGCTGTTCTGATATCCCCGAGCGGCAACACTTGGTACTTTGGTTGCGAGGTGCCAAAGGATACGTTGGCAAGCTGGCAAGCTGGGGGAAAGGAACATGTGATAGGCTTAGTGGAGCTGTACGCCACGGTGGTGGCATTAACTGAGTGGAAGGGCTTGATCAGAGGACAACGTATCATTTTGTTCATTGACAACTATGGCGCCCAGGATTGCTTGGTCAAGGGCTCAGCGAGTGTTGATACTTGGAGGCGACTTTTGCTTTTGTTGGAAGAGTTAGATTGCGAAATGTTTTCGAACATGTGGGTGACTCGAGTCGCATCGAGCTCCAACCCTGCTGATTTTCCCAGCAGGGGATCTGTGAAGGAACTTGAATTCTTGCAACCGATGGAGAAATGTTCTCCTAGATGTCCGATCCTTCACTGTGAGATGAAAGAATTATGCTGAAGTTGAAAGGGGGGAAATGTTTGAGTGACTCATATGCTTGAGACTTCCGATTGCAATGCAGCAATCACAAATGATGAAATTCAAAATGTACCAATTGCCAATCATGGCATCAATAGATGGAACAACTGGATATCTTCCCCTTTCGACGCTCTGGCGAAAAAGTCGTGTGTTGTGCGAGTGTTCAGCTTCAGCATGTTTCAAACTCAGATGTCAGTTTTGATTTTTGAAATTTTTTTGTGAGTGAAGACTCCGACGATTTCTGGCGACGACGTATCCGTATATTATATGTATATAAATATGTTTATATACATATATCTCTATACAGGCGATGTACACGACGCGCACGCGTGGAATGGCAAAGGTTCCGTGTGCCAAGGTCACCTAGGGCCATAANAATATGTTTATATACATATATCTCTATACAGGCGATGTACACGACGCGCACGCGTGGAATGGCAAAGGTTCCGTGTGCCAAGGTCACCTAGGGCCATAAGTCGCGGCTTACGTTTTGTCTGTGTCGAAAAACAGTAACGCAATGGCGCTTCAGTTTGCAGCTGTGATTTCTGCAATCATGATGTCGCGTATCTTGCTTTGCAACACGTTGCAGCCGTATTCGATCGTTTGTTTGCTGCGACCTGCCAGGTTGAAGACGCATGGCTGTGGCAAAGCATGCCGCAAATCATTGCTGGTGAGTGGTGGTTTGTGGTTCCTCGTAGCTGGTAGCCTCAATGTTTCACCTGACGTTACATTCGGCCAACTCATGGTTGCAAACAACGCTGCGGTGACGACAGTTTGGACATGGATTTGCATTGAACGAGTTAATGATGTGAACCTTTTCTTGCAGCTAAGATGCAGCATGCCAATGCAAAAACATCTTTTGGAAACTGCAAACGAGCTTCTGCGCTCGCCATTCCTTGGCGTCGTAGCAGTCACGCGCCATGACGGCGTGATCGCTTGCAGATGCGCAGGAGCTATTAAAACTCCCCAATCATTACACATGCATCATTCTGTCTCACCACATTCGTCCGTCATTCTTTATACGACTTTTTGCTATCTTTTCCTGCCTTACTCTTTTCGTCTGCTCCCGCCTGCTTTCCTTTCGGTCACATTGTCGTCTACTTTTCACACATTTGAACATATTTTCATCGCGCAAAATTTTTAAAAATCATTTCCAACGGAAATTGTTTCCACCCATTGTTTATGGGTTGGGCCAAGAAAATTTCAGACCACGCGCTTTGTATGATCACCTCGAAAACTCAATCATATTGTGATCAACCTTCCGACTTTGTCATCGATTGAAAAATGTCATCACAACTTTTCGTGGTTCTGTGTCTTCTGTGGGCGCCGTGCCCTTAGGTCCAGTGATAAAGATACTTTTTTCGCATTACCGAGGCGTTGTCCACAACAAAGGTAAAATAACCGACATTCATCCCAATTTCCTACGGCCGAGTAGCAGCAAAATGCGGCGTCGAACACCCAGTACTATCCCACACCAAGAGTTCGCTTGCAGAACAACAAATGCATTGGCCAAAATTTCGCCGTCGTGTACCACATGTGTGCAAATTCATGCCAGCAATGATCCGCATACTGTGCTTCCCTTTCCCTGTCAGCGTGCTGGACAAGAATCGTGTCCGTCATTCCAAACCAAAGTTCAACATGTTCGGCGATTTCTTTTTTTATTTAATATATATATATATATATATATTTAATTTTGCAAATTCGTTCGATTTTGCATTCAAAATAGTATTTCAATATTCACACAACAGATTGATAGTTTTGCGACTCATTAAGGACGGTCTTCTTTGTACTTATTGCATTTGAGGCTGTTTTTCTGTAGAAAAAACGCACTTTGCAGCAGTTGTCCTGCCCCACAAAACGTAGCGCCAACCGGCTTCAAATCCACTTGTTGAAAGCAGTATCAGTTGGGATTGGACCCTTTGCGATTCAGTGACTGTGGATCGTTTGAACAAATTGGGTCGTTTGGTTTTGATCAGGCTGGGGCCCTCCCTCTAAGTGCATCCAAACATGGCAGTTCGAACCATCAGCACAGAGTAGCAAAACATAATTTGATGGAGGCCGTGTTTATTTTGGTGCGTGGTACTGGGCAAATAGAAGTGGTTCTTACAAATTAGAACCTTTCCAGATGAGGAATCAAAACAGACCTATCACGGAACATCATCATTTTTTTGGGAGTGGATCATGCTAAATTGTGTGTAAATTATATGGATTATTTTTCAGAAGAAGGCCGCCTTTCTTTTCAAACAGGTTATGTTTCGTCCATTTCGTTATGGACGAGATGTCGTGCAGGGAAATGGTAGCATTGAAATTGACGGCGTTTCTTTTCAAAAAACAACCGTTTATCACAGAACATCACTCTGCCAAACCAAGGCGAATTCTTGAAAGAACACTCGTTTTTTGATGCTTGTTTAAACCATGTGGCATTTTTCAACCAGCATCCTTTAATTTAATGCTGCAGGAGTATTTCTGAAACTGAAACACGGATCAAAAGTACAACATTGTTGAAACAAATTGTTGCATTTCTGGAAGGACAACGGTTCATTTAAAAACGAGTTTTGCCAGTGGCCGAGTGTCAAACATTTGTCGGTTGAACAACTGCATATTTTTTGAAAGTGTCGTGTGTTAGATCATCAGGGTGAATATGGAACCAAACCGTGTCCGTTGGGGTTCGTCATCTCAACCGATAACCTTTGCAATTGTGTCAGTCATAAACAAGGCAGGAAGGGTAGCACGAAGTTAAAGCACACGGGCGAAACCAAAACCGGTTCCCCAACGCCCTTCCTCATTGAAATCGTAGTAAGTTCGAACCGTGGGGGCCCCATGCCTGCGGAACAAGAGATATGCAACAAAGATGGCCAAAAATCAGTAGCAAAAGCCTTCAATTCTTTCTCGGGCATCTGCCCTTTCCACCATGTTCAGCCAATCGATATAACTTTCCACGGCTCCTCACTCATGCTCTTTGCACAAAGTGTCTGCGCTGGCCTATAAATCGCCGAAACCGCCTTTCACGACCAAGTTCGCGGGAACGATGTCGAAGATTGCGTGCCAACGCCTATCACAAAAAGAAATGATTCATATGTCGCGTAGCGATGTTACATAGTTTCCACGACCTTCCCACCGTGACAACTCCAAACTGACGCCGGGCTTCCAACCACAAAGGCAACAACCGGAAAAAAAATATGCGATAGTGAATGGAAAACCGGAAGGTTGCACCCGCTGATCATGTTTTTTCTATTGCGGAACTTTCGACAATGTGAGCTGGAAAATTGCAAAAGAAAACAAATCCGCGAAAAAAAACATGGTGAACCATAATCTAAACTACAACAGTCCGAGTCTGCAAAGCAATGGGCCCAAGTGAAACCGCATGTGCGCACACTATAATTCCCTTAGTGCTATACTCACCACGCGCCATGCCCCAAGGACTCATCAATTGCCAGCGCGCATAAAAACGATACGTACGCAGCATGATTTTTGAAATGGTCGTGAACGGTTTAATCAAGAAGAACACGGACACCAGTAGTTGGACAATAGCACCTTAAAAAATGTCAACATCAGACGAACATGGAAAAAAGAACCGTGGCTAGCCCTAGTATGGTTCACAACGCCTCCAGGGATATATCGTACGGGACGAACCGCCGAAAGTCACAAACAAAATCACTTTGCATGATACAATTTTATTTGGATGGATGTGGCTGCCCCTGACCCAGAAAAACTAGGTACGACACGACCCAGAAAAAATGTTGCGAAATATGGTGGGCTGGATCCGGCTAGACCGTCAAAAATTTGAAGACACTATGAAACGGATGAACGCGCGAGTTGAGTATACAACCGTATCCTTGGCAAATTTGGTTTCAGAAATCACACGGGTTTGCAGGATTGCATGTGCTCACAATGCTTGGTTTGCCCGCGTGCAAGCACGGAACCCAGGCCGTGACAGAGCACAAAACTCCGCACAGAAACGTAACAGTATGAAAGGCAGACCGCCAAAATCGTGGGAGGACAGGTTGGCAATTTTTTTTCCCACATCATCCGTTGACCAAACGAATTTCGTGCATGCTGTTGTTGTGCCACATAGGACGTGACATCTCCAGGGCGAAAGGTGCCATACCCACCGCATGTGTAAGACGCTTGTCATGGTTAGCCCGAACCTGCAAAATGTACTGGTGGGATACCCTTGCCACCGGTGAGCGAAATTTGTTATCTGCATGACACGCAGGCCGCATTGAGCAGTTGGCTTGCATCTTCCCACTGTCGGATGCTTGACCTCATAGCGGGCAATCCGGTTTGTCGTCAAATTGTTTTGAAATTTTCGTCGGGGAAATGTTGTTTGGAATAGTGGAAAGTCGGACATTGCGATCGGCACATTGTTGCAGCAATTTGAGAAAAACGAAGTGCTCAGTCAAGTGTCCTGGTGAGTTGACGATCAAAAGTGCCCTGATTGTCTGGATGCAAAGTTGGGCATCAGGTGCTTGAGACATTTAGGGTGCCCGCCAGTGATGCTCGATTTTCTCGAAAAAATATGGAGTCGACAATGCCGGCTGACATTAACAGAATGAATATTTACACTCTCCAGTTTTTGTGTCGGCATCCATGCCTCAAACCAATGCAGTATCGCCATTGACTTTGCTTGCCATTCTCACCGGGCTCACCCGCCGTGTGCTGGCACAAAACCCTCAGCCACATACCCTGGTAACGTACCTTGACGACAGAACCTTTGTTGCCAGAGGCGCCGCGCAAGCTGCACGCCTCTGGGTAGCTTGGGAGGATGCTTCAGCCCTTGTTGGGCTGTGGAAAATGACTCCAAAGTCAAGGTTGTACCAAGAAAAACTGCGCTGAAAATCCAGCTTTTGGAGCATGGGCTTGAAGGTCGCCATTTGGCCACTACAGCTCGAGTGCTTGGCGTGGACTTCACTGTGCGCCTTGGAAGCGCTGACCGGCGCGCTCAGCACCTCAGATTGAAACAATCAAGGTTGCGGATTGAGAGAACTTGTCTCTTGCCTGCCTCCCATCCACTCATTGCCGAGCCAGTTGCCAGCTTGGCAATCCCTAAAGCTGTGTGGGGTTGTTGGACATCATTCGCTTCGGTGAAACAGGTTTTTTTTTTGACAATTATTCGGAAAGATGCCGGCAGAGGACAACTGCACTTCTGTAGAGTTCTTTTATGTCTTGGCGGGGCATGGCCTCAATGCTGAATTCTGTGACGGTTTTCAGGCATATTCTTATTTGGCGCAGGTGGTGAGAACAAGAGCCAGACCGTGGCCTCAACGGCCGCCACAACGTACTTGGTTGGGCACAGTTCGCTCCTGGCTTATTTCTTTCGGGTGGACAGAGCAAGGACAATGGTGGGGGTGGCATCCAGATTTGGGCCCGCGTGGATTTCAGATCTTTTGGACGTCACAGCCTGCAGAACAAGACCTTGAACATGAAAAGCAGCAGCTGCGCGAATCGTGGCGCCGACAGGTATTCTCTGACTTCATGGCTTCAGATCGCAGGGATGCTGCAGCTGTTCAAGCTGCTGCTGCTCATTCAGAACAAAGAGTCACGCTTGCGCGCAAGAGCTTCCAGAAACTTGATACGCATGGAAGAGCTGTGCAGTTCCCGACGCCCGGTTCGATGTCATGTGTCATAAAGAGATTCAGCCGTGCACTTGGTGTGATTCAGGTGAGGTTCTGTCTTGGGATTATGTTGCTTGGAGCTGTTGGGTTTCCAGTCCACCCGGCCTCCAGTGCCGAATGGCAACTTGCAGAAAATAATGGGTTGGCTGGCAGGCCATGCTGGAAATGATGGTGCCGTTTTGGCGCACTTGGCTTCGGTGCGCGCTACGCTGCTGGATCGGCGCTAGCGTGGTGCTTGAGAACATCTTTTTGGTGTCAGCGTCATGCTCTTTTGCATGGCGTGTTCGCCTTAGCAATCTTGGCCCCCTCTGTTGCCACAAGCATCGACGGCCCAGTCCTTGCCCTGCAAAAATTTCGTGACATAACACATCGTCCACCAGCCGCCCTGCCCCGCGTGTTAATTTTCGGTTTGGATGTGGAACGCCTGGAAATTGCCTAGTATCACCATGACCAGCCACAGGAAAAGGTGCACGGAAAATCTACGAATATCATCACGGAAATTGGGTGCTGCTAGCTGAAAAATTTCCCGCTCATTTGGAGCAGCGACCGCTGAATTCTTGATAATTTGTACTTGCGTGGAGCTTGCGGAAAGCAAGCAATGTGTTGTCGGAATCATATTGCCATTTTGGCTTAAGGTTGGATCTTACAGACCAGAAATGTGAAGTGATCCCTTCGCGCCCATTTGTACCTCGCTTTGCTGTCATGGCCCCTGCCGGTTCTCGTTCGCATGGTGCGACTGCCTCGGTGAGAGGCAAAACTTTCCAGACCGACACGAGCTTGAGGTGGTTGATGACATAATGGGCGTGGACAATTTGGACACCCAGAATATCGCGATGGCACACGAGGTGGCTGCCAAGCATACCTCGGCGGAAGAGGACGAGACCCTTGGGATGATTGCCGCCTCTACTACCACCGTGCCTGCTGAGTTTGCACTCCTGGCGGGGGCCACCTGCGTGGACCTTAACCATTCCTTGGCGTCTTTGGCTGAGGCAATGAAGAACTTGACTACTAAGGACTCTAAGGACTCGGAGGTACAGCCGGATGTGGCGATGAGTCCGCAGTCTTGGTCTGCCATGGCGACCAGAGCTCGGGGAGCGGCAAGGACCACACTGCGGTGCTTCGCATTGTGAAGGTCGATGACCAGGTGTCCAATTTTGCAGGGTACCAGCTTGAGTTGCCCACTTTCCCCAGCAGACTGGCACTGCTCTCCGGGATATGCCTGTTGGGGAAATGTTTTGTGAAAGCCATTCCCCACTCCAAAGTTGGCGGATTCTCTATTTGAAGTGATGTTATACATCTTCATCAGGGTGCTCACTGGACAAAGGCAAGGACATTTGGAGATCTTGAGAATAATCTGCATGTTTGGAACCACTTCTGCTGCAATTTTTCTTGCACGCCTTGCTGGAGGTGTTTAGGTGTCATGTTTCTCCCTTTTTAAGACAGACGTATGCCCCGGCTGGAGGCGACCGTTGGCATGTTCTTGCAGTGTTTTTCCCCCTCCCTGGCTGCAGGTGACATGTTTGGCCTGTTTACGACTGACGTAGGCCCTGGCTGGAGGCGAAACAGTGGCCTGTTAAGCCGTGTTTGCACCTCCCTTGCTGCAGGTGACATGTTTGGCCTGTTTACGGCAGACGTGTGCCCTGGCTGGAGGTGACAGTTGGCATGTTTCGGAGTGTTTTTCTTATCCCTTGCTGCAGGTGACCTGTTTGGCATGTCTACGACTGACGTTTGCCCTGGCTGGAGGTGACACAGTGGCCTGTTTAGCGGGGCTTGCACCTCCCTTGCTGCAGGTGACATGTTTGGCCTTTTTACGACAGACGTATGCCCCGGCTGGAGGCGACCGTTGGCATGTTCTTGCAGTGTTTTTCTTCATCCCTGGCTGCAGGTGACATGTTTGGCCTGTTTACGACTGACGTAGGCCCTGGCTGGAGGCGACACAGTGGCCTGTTAAGCCGTGTTTGCACCTCCCTTGCTGCAGGTGACATGTTTGGCCTGTTTACGGCAGACGTGTGCCCTGGCTGGAGGTGACAGTGGGCATGTTTTGGAGTGTTTTTCTTATCCCTTGCTGCACGTGACCTGTTTGGCATGTTTACGACTGACGTTTGCCTTGGCTGGAGGTGACACAGTGGCCTGTTTAGCGGGGCTTGCACCTCCCTTGCTGCAGGTGACATGTTTGGCCTGTTTACGACAGACGTGTGCCTTGGCTGGAGGTGACCGTTGGCATGTTTAGCCAAGTTTGCGCATCCCTTGCTGCAGGTGCCATGTTTGGCATGTGTACGACTGATGTATGCCCTGGCTGGACGTGACACAATGGCGTCTTTTGCACCTCCTTTGCTACAGGTGACATGTTTGGTCGGTGGTGAATGACCGGCCTATTTACCAGTGTTGGCACCTCCCTTGCTGCAGGTGTCATGTTTGAGCTGTTTACGACAGACGTGTGCCCTTGCTGGAGGTGACAGTTGGCAGGTTCTTGCAGTGTTTTTCATCATCCCTGGCTGCAGGTGACATGTTTGGCCTGTTTACGACTGACGTAGGCCCTGGCTGGAGGTGACACAGTGGCCTGTTTAGTAGCGTTTGCACCTCCCTTGCTGCAGGTGACATGTTTGGCCTTTTTACGACAGACGTATGCCCCGGCTGGAGGCGACCGTTGGCATGTTCTTGCAGTGTTTTTCCTCATCCCTGGCTGCAGGTGACATGTTTGGCCTGTTTACGACTGACGTAGGCCCTGGCTGGAGGCGATGCAGTGGCCTGTTTAGTAGCGTTTGCACCTCCCTTGCTGCAGGTGACATGTTTGGCCTGTTTACGACAGACGTGTGCCCTGGCTGGAGGTGACCGTTGGCATGTTTAGCCAAGTTTGCGCATCCCTTGCTGCAGGTGACATGTCGGACACGGCCACTATCCTGGCAACCTAAGTCAAGCACCTACGCCTGCGCCAGCAACTCACCGAAGTTGGAATTCCAAGGCTCTGATGCCTACTTGAAGTAACCGTGAAAGTACTATAGCCAAGGGCCAAGGGGAGATTGGCTGGTTTTAAGTGAAACACATAGTGAGTGCTCTCCAGAAATGGACGAACGTCCCATCAAAACGAGGCGTCAGGTGACGGTCAATAGGTGGGAGAGAGAGGATAAAGATGAGGAGCGCAGGGCTCCTACCACCCGGGACCAGCCCTATGCAGATCGGAATGCATGAAAAGTGATTCATATCAGAGTCTTGGAGGGAGCCTCCGTCAAGACGGCCATGTGTGCGCCAGTATCAGACACCCTCCTTTGGTAGAGAGAATGCTATGAAAGGATCGGTCGATCAAAGGATCGGTCGATCCTCGGACCGCCCAACCTCCACCAAGGGATCTACTCCAGGTGGTAAGGAATGCATTGAGAGTGATTCACAACAGAGTCTTGGAGGGAGCCTCCCTCAAGACGGCCAGGAGTGCGCAGAAAGCAGACACCCTCTTTTGGCAGAGGAACGTCTATGAAAGGATCGGTCGATCCTCAGACCGCCCCACCTCCACCAAGGGATCTACTCCAAGTGGTACGGGACAGGGCAAATCCAAGCAACCATCATGGTCCCAGGCGCAGCCTCAGTGGTCCAAGGGCAAGCCTTCGAAAGGGAAATCCCAGAAAGGGGGTCAAAAGGGGATGGAACCATCCTGGTCAAAGCATGCTGCGGGTAGGTGCCCAAGTGGGGATGCGCCCCCACAGAAGAAACCCCGGGTTGACCAGGGCCAGGGGGCCACGTCAACAACCAACAACCCACATTTCACTCCACCTGTGGTACCCTCAGCGAATGATAAGTCGGGGCCTTACCCAACTTTGAGTGCTGAGGACTCCCCCGTCCAGACCTTAAACCACCTTTGTCCATGGATTCAGGAAATTCCACAACGCCTACGGGACAGGCCCCCCTGGGATACCCAGACACATGCCCCTCCAGATACTCGAGCATTCGCCCTGGTGTTGTATGTGGGTGATGATGATGAGTTCCCCCTCAAGTGTGCCATGCTTGAGAAGTCTCAGCACTGGACACCCGGGAGATTGACAGCAAGCGACCAGAACACCAGGACGACCATGACATGCTGTGGGACCAGCCCTGCAGCGCCCTTTGCCATCTGGCCCTCCAGGGCAACGTCAGGGGAATTCTGGCTGGGCCCAATTTCAGAACTTGGTCTATCTTGCGATGGTTTCCAAAACCAAATGCCCCTCCGAGTATGGGGCCGAAAACCAGAACTCATCTGGGGACTACCTTCCAATACGGCATCAGAACAGGAGGACACAGACAATGTCAGCATCTTGTTCTACGTTTCTTGGTCCTCCTCACCCTGGCGCACGAGGGTGCCAAGATGAGGGGTTTCCACCCTCCATCTTCCTTTTTGGAACACCCGGAAGACCCAGCGACTTGTTCCAAAGCACCAGCGGCTCTTCAATGCTCCAACCTATGGTCCATCCATTGGCTTCGATGTCTACTACAATCCCTGGGCCTCTTCCTGATCCATTTTGATCAGTGTCGCTTTGGGCAGTGGTCACCCAAACCAAAGACAGTGGCCACTANCTTCGATGTCTACTACAATCCCTGGGCCTCTTCCTGATCCATTTTGATCAGTGTCGCTTTGGGCAGTGGTCACCCAAACCAAAGACAGTGGCCACTAATCTCCCCCTGCACCATTGGAACCAACTTCGATGTGACCACCAATACCATCCAAAGCCTCCCATGCCAAGGACCCAGCTTTGGGCTATCCACAGATCCTAGTTGAAGGAATCCCTTTGGGCGTGAGTACTCCCACGTTGGAATCACCGGGCATTTGGCCCACAAAAGAGGAACTGCGTGGCCAAGAAGACCAATTCCCAGGGGGCGTGACCACTACCCCTCAGCCAAAGAATTCACAGCAGGGATTGCGGTTACCTTTTGCGGTTACCTTTGAGGAGGAGAAGCTGATGAATATGGTTTTAAGGCCCTTCACCCAGAATGACGCAGCACAGGTCTGTGAATGCCTCCAGATGAACTCCTCCGCGACCCATGACCGGTATCCAAGCAGAAAAGGACCAAATATAGGCCTCATTTTTCCACGTTTGTGGAAATGCAGTGTTTTATGTACATAACTAATAATAATTTGTACTTCCTATTCTATCATATATAGTTTAATCACGTACTAATTCAAAGAGTTTCAATTACATAATGTTCATGAACATATTGAAATTATTCTTCTTCAACACTTATTGTTTGTTTTCTGGAAACACCTCTAATCAATTTCTCCATTGCAAAGAAAGAAAAACAAACATAGTGAAAGACATAATAGTTTCTACAATTTTCAAAGATTTCATCGAATAAGCTTCGAAAACCTAGATGCTTTAGAAAGGAAAGATGCAAATTCTTCAAAATCTAAGTTCTTTGAAGTCTCGAAGCTTCGAAAANTCATCGAATAAGCTTCGAAAACCTAGATGCTTTAGAAAGGAAAGATGCAAATTCTTCAAAATCTAAGTTCTTTGAAGTCTCGAAGCTTCGAAAAAGGTCATCAATGGAGTTTTTACGCCTTTTGGGAAAGATGCTAATTTATTCCTTTCACAGATTCTAAGCTCTGGAGAGGGGGGGGGCCAAAAAAAAAAAAATGTTTTGGCCCCCCCCTCTTCAAAAGCGTTTTATATATATATATATAAAAATAATAACTTTTTGTTTTCTTTTCTCTTTCGAAATATATCTGAAGTTGTCTGGAGTGATCCGGCTCTGTCTGTGACTATCTGCACTGCAACCATGGATCTCATGGATCTCGATCCGTTCTAGATGGCCGACTCGAATCTCAAGCTTCAAGNCTGCACTGCAACCATGGATCTCATGGATCTCGATCCGTTCTAGATGGCCGACTCGAATCTCAAGCTTCAAGGGGGGAGGTGTAGACCCGGTCTCATCTATTGTTATTGATCATTAAACAAACCCAAAATTAAGTTTTAAACGAGGTGTAAACATCAAAGCTTCTGCTTCATTGATTCAATTCTACTGACGCAAACCAAAGAAACAAAGTAGATACATTATCATAATATCAATTAATATCAAATAATATGTAAAGTTATAGACCATTTTACTTTTGATACTTATTTTTGTGTCTTCCGTTTGTAATATAGTAATATAAAACACTTTTTACTAGTCTTGCAAGTATCAAATCTGAACACTTTATATTTACGTATATACAACAATGTTTTTTTTTTCATTTCCTTTCAACCAAAGTAATATATAAGCGTCTGTTAAAATAATAGCATCATTCTTCATGTACTGATAAATCTCGTGCAAATCTTCAAAAGAAACTTGCCTTACTTGCCAGGTCTCCTGCTCTTCATCGATGTCAGTGAGTAGTACGGGCCGTATGCATATCTGAACGCAGTTCTCGGTAAAGAGAAAAAGGCTGCTTCTATATCCTAATTGCAATTCCCAGCATCATTTCGCACAAACTGATTGCCAAATCACAAGAACATACATAACGCATTGAATCTTGTGAAGATCTATATGCAATTTCTTCTCATTGTTTNATCACAAGAACATACATAACGCATTGAATCTTGTGAAGATCTATATGCAATTTCTTCTCATTGTTTTGGCTGCAGCCGCCTTCAATTTGCATCTGATCCGAAACAACTTGTTAGTCTCGCTCACTTCGACATGGCTTCTTCATGTGAGCAACCATTGAAGCGTCTCCGGGGTGCCAACTTGCCACTTGTATGCAATCTCGTTCTTATACATTCAGTTCTGAGTTGCAATCAAAACAAACATACTCCAAAAATGTTCCAAACTATCTGATGCTCCGTGGTCAACATGCATTTGCACATCTTCCTTCCAGACTTTAAACCAAAAAAATATGTCATTGAACTCCTCTAAGGTTCACAGCCTTCTCGGACGTGCAGGAAGGGCTGTCGTACACTATGCCACCAGAGATAGCTCAACTTTCCTGCGCCGTGACTGACTCTGAGACGATCAAGGGCGTCAAGGAGTACAAGCAATGGAGCTCCAATATGTTTCCAGTTGCCTCGAAGGACTTTCGCAAGCTTCTGGAGATGACCAAGTTTGTCTGCGATGCCAATGCAGCAAATTACACAATGTCATTGAAGCAAAAAATATTCCTCATCCTTCTGGTTGATGGAGAATTCTGGCGCGCACGCAGTCAGCAGATCTTTCACTACAAGAATGGTGCGTGGCCCATGGTCAAATCCCTCAACATCGAAGTCTGGGATATCTTCTTGGCATTAGAGGGACTTTTCCTTTGTGTTGCAGAACATATCGAGGAACATGAACTTCGCCCAAAGTGGGAGTGGTCGGCCATTGAAACAACCGTGAAGAACATCGTCGATGTGAATCCTGTGACCATCATTCAACGCTTATCCAAGAAGGCAAAGGAAAGCAGTGACCATTTGAGAGAGAAAACAGGCAACAAGTCATGGAAGGCTAACTGGATGCGACGAGTTGCTGACATGCTTGCTACTTTTCGCATTCAGTGGGACTCCACAAAAGTGCACACATTGTCAAAACTCTTTCTCCAAGAATGGGACACTCCTCTTCCTGTCTCCAATGGCGTGTGCTTTGCCNGAATTGGAGCCAGGCAATGAAGTCTCCTGACAACAACTGCTACCTCACTGTGCCATATCCCTTTTTCTATGAGACTATCATTGCAAATCGGCCAGACTTGAATCTCAATGAGCATCGTCAAAGATTACGACTCTTCTTGGAATCCTTGTACTACAAGAATGAGCATGTGTTCCAATTGCGTCTATGCTTTCTCCATGCTGCATTCAAAAAAGTATGCACTTCCAAGATCATCTTCGAAAGTGGAAAAGGAGGAGATGGAAAAGGAATGGAAGCATATCTCGAAAGGTCTCTTTTTGGCACAGACCAAAGTGCAACTCTGGATTGTGGTGTCTTCCTTGATCGAGCAGAATTTCGCAAAAGTGCAGAGTTCGCCTGGAAAAAATCGTGTCTCGGCAATTTTGTAATAAGAAACTAGATAAAAGTAGATCTTTCAATCAGTATCTTTACCTTTATTGTTTTTTTGTTTTGCAATAGTTCACATAATAGTTCATGCACAAATGCTTCTTGTCATCTGTCTCGGCATTGCTCAGGAACGTCCGCATCCAAGAAAATGATCAACATGGACGCTACGTGGCCGATCTCTGGAAAAGGTTTGTCTCTGACGAGGACATTGATTGCAGAGTCAACTATGGCTTCACATCGAAGAGACGATTTGGGGATAGCTTGAAAACTCAGGAACTCAACTACGAGAACATCCCTATTATTGAAGAGGGTCGTGACCATTCGAAGGCCTGTCAGCAAATCCAGCGAAGGATTGTTTGCTTTCGCATGGGCAAAGCAAGATTCGTTGTTGATCCTTCTGAAGTTGATCATGCTGCTGGTGTCTATGCATTGATCCCTGATGATGAGCTGAAGACTTTCCTATCAGACCCCTTGACCGCCGCAATTTACTTCAGAGAATGGTGCCTGCCATTTTTTCAGGAGAACCCCATCAGCCATTGTCTGCAGATGATTTCGGACTTCAGTCAAGTGCACACAGACTTTGTGACTGACACCAACTGGTTAGCCAAGCGTCTCTCAGGCAGTTCTCTTCCTCCTCCCGGAACTGAAGACAGCGACCTCGACGAACAGAGACAGCTCATTCTTCTGGCTCATGGAAAAACACCTATGAAGCACATCATCAAAGAGTACCTCANCCAATCGAGGCCGTCGGACGAAGATGCAAAACTTTGTGGCGGCCTTGGATGCAACAGATCTTCAACTCTTTCGTCAAATTGATCATTCCAACTTTGAGAAATTGCTCGTGGATTGGACAGCCTTGCATCGATGTATGGAAGAGCATGGAGGAGATGATGTTTTTGGCACTTGGTCGAAATGGGGCAACATCTTTGATCTCAAGGATATGCAGCAGAACTGGGATGACTCTGTCTTTGTCGACGTGAACGCACTGCAGATTGGCTCCGATGCATCTCTAGCAATTCGCCCAACAGTTGTCACATTGCATGAAACTGTGAATATCGATGATCTGCGCACCTATGTGAACTCGCGGGTCGATCGACGACAGCAATTGCTTGAGAGCTACCTTCGACGGCATGAAGATCATGGAGAACATGCTGGAAGAACATCCACCATCATGGTCGAGTACTACCTGTCTGCTGGATATGGCCGTCTGATTGCACGTGGACCAGCGGGGCAAAAGTTGACCAAGGAGGCTCGTGCACAACTCTTTGGCCATACTGTTGAGATCGATGCTTCCTGCTGCCATCCCCGTCTGCTTCGATTACATCTGCAAAATCTTGGCATTTGGAACCAGCAAGAGTTTCCAATGCTGAATCTCTTCTGTGAGCATTACAAGAAATGGCGTCAATGTTTGTCCCAGTTTTTGGAGGTGGACCTTNAAGATCGACGCAATCCCAACTTCAGTCGTCTGTGTTCCATTCTCTCGTTTGAGGAGGCCAAGTTATTGGATCATGTACGTTTGCATCCTGGTGTCGATTTGCGGGTCGCCTTGTTCGATGGGGGATATCTTCACTGTGCAGACCTCTACATGGATATCTGCCTTCGTGAAGCCTGTGGTACTTGTGCAATTCCTATGGAAATTAGATCAGAGCCTGATGTGCAAAAGAATTTCTGTCGTCATCTTCTTCGCGCTGCTGGTGTCATTTCCGTCTTGTCCGACAAGATCCAGTCAAGCTACACAAATTGTTTGCTCAATGCATTGGCATCAATTCAAGCTGATCTCCATCTCGATGCTTTGAACGAAGAATGTTCTGCTGATCCTGCGTCTGGTCTTAGTGCCCGTGACTTCAACCAGTCCAACATGTTCGCATCGCNGTCTGGCAGCTCCAACACGTTTCCCATGGTGATGTGCTTTGTGTCTACTCTACTTTGCATCATTTCCTGTGTCACGAACAATTTGCTGACGGCTCTGGATATTGGTGGGCTGCTTCTTTGAAAGGAACTGAAGATGTGATCATTCATGATTCCATGGCCGAGAAGTACCACTTGCAGGTTCCCTTTGAAACATGGTCGACCTCGTGCTCAGATGCTACAAATCTTACCTTCTTTGTCTTGGAGAAAGCTCCAGTCGCTCCAGACATCAAATGTGGCGCTGCATACGAGCTGAAGGGCACTGTGCAAAAGAAGCCATCAATCAAACGACCAGCAGCACTTCCACAAGCATCATCTGCTTCGGAAGAGATCAAAAAAATCTCGTGTCCCTTCACACATTGCTGCATTTGTCATGGTCCCTTGCATGCCTTCGATTCCATTGAGTCCAAAGTGTACAATCTACTTGGTGTGGAGACGGTCGAGCACGTGCGGAAAAGATGTTCCAGAAAGGCTTGCAGAGCTTACTACTATCACAATTATGTCACCGCCAGCGGTCAAATTACTTTGCTTCGAGTGATCCCCACCACGATACTTTCTTTGGAATATAGTGTGATACAGATTTTGACATTCTTTTTCTGGCAAAACCTTATGGCAA
>BGPT01002744.1:5610-28962 GCA_003297045.1 Symbiodinium sp. clade C Y103 | reverse complement strand
CTGGCATTCTATCTGCCATTCTTTCTGGCATTCTATCTGGCATTCTTTCTGGCATGTATTCTGACATTCTTTCTGGCATTCTATCTGACATTCTATCTGACATTCTTTCTGGCATTCTTTCTGGCATTCTATCTGGCATTCTTTCTGGCATTCTTTCTGGCATTCTATCTNTTCTATCTGGCATATCTTCTGACATTCTCTCTGGCAATCTATCTGGCATTCTTCTGGCATTCTATCTGGCATTCTATCTGACATTCTATCTGACATTCTATCTGACATTCTATCTGACATTCTTAAGTCCGGCAGTGCCAGCTGGAATCTGGAGCTCGCGGTTGAAGTCCGGCAGTGCCCACTGGCATCTGGAGGTCGCGGATGAAGTCCGGCAGTGCCCACTGGCATCTGGGGCTCGCGGTTGAAACTGGGATCTGGCGCTCGCGGATGAAGTCCAGCAGTGCCCACTGGGATCTGGAGCTCGCGGATGAAGTCCGGCAGTGCCCACTGGGCTCTGGCACTCGCGATTGAAGTCCGGCGTTGCCCACTGGGATCTGGAGCTCGCAGATGAAGTCCGGCGTTGCCCACTGGGATTTGGAGCTTGCAGATGAAGTCCGGCGTTGCCCACTGCAATCTGGAGCTCGCAGTTGAGTCTGGCAGTGCCTCCTCCGATCTGCAGCTGGCGACGATGAAGCACGAGGAGTACGAGGAGGAGGAGGAGGAGGAGGAGGATGCGGGAGGAAGAGGTTGCCCCCCCCGCCCCCCCCCCGCGCAGCTATCTTAAAATCTAGTAACCCTCACCTGGCAGGTGGGGAATAATCAGGATGACGATAGTAATTAGAACAAGNAAGAGGTTGCCCCCCCCCCCCCCCCCCCCCCCCGCGCAGCTATGTTAAAATCTAGTAACCCTCACCTGGCAGGTGGGGAATTACAGTCATTTGCATGGATGGTCATGAGAAGATTGCCACAAAGTGTGCCGACGATCCTCCTTCCAAAGGCGGTCGGCCCCGGCTTTCTGGACAAGTGCGTCCATTCAACAATGGCTGGTTTTTCGTATCGAGTCCCAGCAATGGGTTGATCTTGGCCGTGCATGAGATGAAAGAGCCCGAGAACACAGCCTTTGCCTTGAATGCAGTGGAGGATGTCTTGCATCTATACCCCAACCTCGACTGCGTGATCTACGACAGAGCGTGCTCCATATTGAAGCAAGCTACCAAGAACAAGAATTTGCAACAAATCAAATATTGGTCTGTTGACAAATTTCACGCAAAAGGTCACGTACACAGCTGTCGATGCCATCCTGAGAACATTCTCCGGTTGAAGCGACGCTTGAAGAATGTCAATACTAGCCTATCTGAGCAGATCTTTGGCTGGTTTCGAGGATACGCTGCCACATTCAATTCGATGTCTCGGATCAATCACATCTTCATGGTCCACGTGTCCTCTCGACGACACAACGAACTCATCCGCAGCAGTGCCTCTCATTTGAATGCTTGGTCCACTGAGAAAAAATTGTCCAAAACAAGCAAGCTCGTCAAGAAGCCCGCATCGCACGCATATTCATGCGGATCCCCTTCGGCATCCAAGAAGACGAAGAAGCACGTGATGAAGAAGAAGTGAGGTGATCATAGTTTGCAAACCAAAGCATCAAAGAAAAGCAAATCAACATTTCTTGTTTCAAACCATGAACATACAAAATCTTGTTTGCCATGACTTTCGATGCTGAGGTAAATTTGCCACGCTGCAAACGGCAATTGTCGATCGTACAATAGACAGGATAGCTGTCCAAAATTTCTAAATGACTGTTGCAACCTCTCGTTCCCGAATGAAAAAAGTGCTTACTTCTGCATGCTAACAGTTGCCTCGCTGCCTTCGGATGTTTTCAATCAATTTGCAGCATGTCCCTTTTCAGAAGACTGGCAAAATCATGATCTATATGTATGTTTTATCTCTTTGTGGCTCAGAGCAAAACAAGAAAACTAGTTGCAAAAAAAGCATTGATCTTTATCGGTCAACAAATAAACAAAAATTCTTTATTACAAATAGTTCCTTCACACAAAGATTGAAAAATACTTTTACTATTGTCTTTCTTCACCGCAAAAAGAATGTAAGATTTTATTAATTGTGTAGAGGATGTTTAAGATGATGATGTATCATATGATCCCTTCCGAAAATTCCTACATAGGGGCCCCATATTGTTACAAACATATAAATACTATATTTTTTTTCTATAGTATATGTTCGGATCTATGTTTATGCATCTGTGCTGACATAATATTTCTTGTTGTAGCATGGAAATTTTATACATTCTAACAAATGCAAACCACTTAAGTAAGAATATACCATACAAACCTTGCCCAAAATGCATCTCTTCCCCCTGGCGATCACGCTGATGTGGATCGCTTGCCGAACTTCATGCATGAATAGCTGCTTGGCGTATGGATTGGGGGGATGTGGAGATTGGAGAGGAACATGTAATAGTATATACTGGTGGGATACAAATAGATAGTGTCACATAATGATATTAGTTGGAAATAGATAGTGTATACCTCATTGACTAATGAATGACGGGCAAACGGTTTTGAGGTCATCCTTTGATAGATATAGGATTAATTCCCATTGATTGTCATGATTTCCCCCATTTGAACCATTGAAACACCACCTCATTCTCAGTAATGTTATGATTCATATTGTAGAGAGATGTTATTGTGGCTATACTTTTAAGTACCGGATTTATTGTAACAACATATTGGTATAGGACAGCTTTTTCACCTTATTTACTATAATATCATTAATGAAAATATTACCTATATCTAGTTTCAGAGCAAATCCTATGCACAACCCTCCCCCAGTGTTTGCTGTCGAAGGATGCCATTGATGGATAGTAAACATATAATTCCAAGAATCTGAGCTGGCTTGTGCCGTAGTATTTTGGTTCAGATCCAACACCTGAAGCAATCACTGTTGCATTGCTCCTAACCGTTCAGTGGTGCCATGATCCGATTGCCTCTCTCGGTCATCAGGGAGCGCCAGACAATTGCTGGGAATGGAAAGGGTGAGCGCAACCCTTCTCGGCCAGATGGTCGAGCAATCGACAGTGTGAGCCAAAATTACGAAGCCTCCGTGCAGCCCAAGACAGATCGCCGTCAGCGCTCAAGGTCTCCAAGGNCCTACTGTTGATCGGATATCCAGGGCGCAGGTATGAGCGGATCTGAACGGGGCCATAGTGTGGGATCTATGTGCTTCAAGTTTTCCCTGCTGGTTGTGTTCACACATTCCCTTATAATCTAAAAATGTTGGGATGCATCATTTCAACAACAAATATCATCTTATATGAGATTTCAGGGAATGATGAACATCACGTTAGTTAACTGTTGCGAAACACCCGCAATGGTTGAGACAAAGGCAGCACATCAAGAAAAAAAACTGGAGTGTGCAATGGGGAGTGCATGCCATATTGTGGATGTCATGCATGAGACTACCATGACACCATTCTACAACTTTGAACCCGCCGCCCAGCTCAGGTTATATTGTCTTGGGTGATTTCTCTGGTGGCTCCTTGTTCATCAGAATGATGATGATGGGGATGATGATGACGATGACGATGATGACATATGATGACGATGATGATGATGATGATCGGATACTTTATGCTTAAACTATGGTAAATAAGAACTATCTTGAAAAATATGGAAAAACACCTATTTTACATGGAAAAATGGGGCCTACATTTGGTACCTCTCTCTTTTTTTCTTACCCCTAATCTAAACACATATTCTAAGGGGCAATTATTCCCGTTCTTTGATCGCATCTTCTACGGGGCCGCTATGCCCGTTATTTGATCACATCTTTTCAGGGGCCGCCATGCATGTTCTTTGATCGTATCTTCTAGGGTGCCACTATGCCCGTTTTTTGAACGCATCTTTCAAGGGGCCGTTGCGAGTGTTTTTTGATCGTATCTTCTAGGGGGCCTCTATGGCCGTTTTTTATAATCTAAGGGGCTCTTATGCCAGTTTGTTGATCGTATCTTCTGAGGGGCCACTATGCCCGTTTTTCTTCATGTTTTTACGGGGACACAATGCCAGTTTTTATTTGCCTCATGGTTTTCAGGGCTTCGTCTGACACAAAAGGGGCAAATCGGAGCAAGCCACCTTAAACTGCACTGCCGCAGGTCATTTATTTCATTTTTTGCATTGTTGCTTGAAGCCGGGGTGGTCGCCAGAGAACAAAAAAGGCAAGAACCCGCCGCGCAGAAAAAAGGAGATTGCAAAACAAAGGGAGGGGGCAAGGCCGAACAAATTATCCCGGCAAGAGACCCAAACAGTGTGGGAGCGTGAGGATCATGGATGATAATGTTGAGCACGGTGATGATGACGATGATGATGATGATGATGATGATGATGATTTTGATGCTGGTGCTGCTGCTGCTGCTGATGATGATGATGATGATGATGATGATGATGATGTTGAGGATGATGAGAACAAGGTCTCTGCTCTCTTCACCATGTCTATGCACAAGATCTCCACAAAAGGTGTCCAGGCAAGATCTCTGTCCAAGATCTCTACAAAAGTTCTGTGGGCAAGATCTCTCTAAGAGACCTCTTGGCAAGATTTCTGTGCAGATCTCTAAGATTCAGGTCTCGCGCCTGCAATGAAAAATGACTTCCGACAGCGCCTCTCAGTTTGAACCACGCCTGCCAACGTTTTAGCAACGTGCAGAATGTCCCGCGCCTGCGACACAGATGAGACAGCGTCCGATGTCCTGCTGCCACACAGAACGACGGCTCAGACCTCAAAATGTTCCGGATGTTTAACAGTGCCACACGAAACGCACTTATAGTTCCAAAAACGAGCACAGCGTGCTGTAAAACGACACCTTTCGAAAAGGCCAACTTCGTCCCGCAAACTTGTGCGAGGTGGACACGTCGGAAGTGAACTTTTGCCCGAGAATTTATAGGAAAAATGCCGCCGCCCAGAAGGAAGCAAAATCCTCGACCACCACTTTGTGCGAGCCTGCGCAGTCGAAACGCACATGGACATGTCAGAAGGGAACTTTATGCGAGAATTTACAGGAAAAAATGCCGTGCCCCAGAGGAAGCAAAATCCGGGACCACCACTTTGTGAGGAAAAAAATGCCGCAGACTCCGCAGACCAATTGGAGCAACCTGACAACACTAGCCTTTACTATTACCGGAACAACCCTCAGGCCAAGGTAGGGGAAGCTAGAGCCAGCACGGGTCGACACAGGGCAGGCAGACCGCCTGGGCAATGGCTGTTCGTATTGTGGTTGGTGTTGTTGGCTAGGTCTGAGGTGCTGCAGGTGGAGTTGGAGTTGTTAAGGTGGTTTGGGTGGTTGGGGTTGTGCGCTTGGTATTGTGGTGGGGGTGTCGTCGTTGTTGTCGTTGTCGTTGTCGTTGTCGTTGTCGTTGTCGTTGTCGATGTCGTTGTCGCTGTCGTTGTCGTTGTCGTTGTCGTTGTGGTTGTTGTTGTTGTTGTTGTTGTTGTTGTTGTTGTTGTTGTTGTTGTTGTTGTTGTCGTTGTCGTTGTCGTTGTCGTTGTTGTTCTTGTTCTTGTTCTTGTTCTTGTTCTTCTTCTTGTTGTTGTTGTTGTTGCTGTTGTTGTTGTTGTTGTTGTTGTTGTTGGTGTTGGTGTTGTTGTTGGTGTTGGTGTTGGTGTTGGTGTTGTTGTTGTTGTTGTTGTTGTTGTTGTTGTNTTGGTGTTGGTGTTGGTGTTGGTGTTGTTGTTGTTGTTGTTGTTGTTGTTGTTGTTGTTGTTGTTGTTGTTGGTGTTGTTGTTGTTCTTGTTCTTGTTGTTGTTTTAGTTGGTGTTGTTGTTGTTGTTGCTGTTGTTGCTGCTGTTGTTGTTGTTGTTGTTGTTGTTGTTGTTGGTGTTGGTGTTGGTGTTGGTGTTGGTGTTGTTGCTGTTGTTGTTGTTGTTGCTGTTGTTGTTGTTGCTGCTGTTGTTGCTGCTGTTGTTGTTGTTGTTGTTGTTGTTGTGTTGTCGTTGTTGTTGTTGTTGTTGTTGTTGTTGTTGTTGTTGTTGTTGTTGTTGTTGTTGTTGTTGTTGGTGTTGGTGTTGGTGTTGGTGTTGTTGTTGTTGTTGTTGTTGTTGTTGTTGTTGTTGTTGTTGTTGTTGTTGTTGTTGGTGTTGGTGTTGGTGTTGGTGTTGTTGTTGTTGTTGTTGTGGTTGTGGTTGTTGTTGTTGTTGTTGTTGTTGTTGTGGTTATTGTGGTTGTTGTGGTTTTGGTTTTGGTTTTGGTTTTGGTTGTTGTTGTTGTTGTTGTTGTTGTTGTTGCTGCTGGTGTTGTTGTTGTTGGTGGTGGTGGTGGTGGCTCTTTCTTGACCCTCTTTTGGGCTGATATTGCGCGCATGTTCTTCTTGTTCTTGTTCTTGTTCTTGTTCTTGTTGTTGTTGTTGTTCTTCCGCGGAGGGGTCCGAGACGGACATGTTGGCCTCATCTTGGCGCTATGTTGGCCCCACGTTGGCGCCTATGTTGGCCCTATCTTGGCCTATGTTGGCCCTATCTTGGCCTATGTTGGGCCTATGTTGGCCCTATCTTGGGGGCGGCACCTTCGTACCAAATTGGGCCGAAGTTACTCCCACGCGGGTCCAACTTGGGGCGAAGTTGCGGCATGTTGTGGCCGAAGTGAGAGCCAAACCCGTCCAAGTTGGGGCCGAAGCGGGGGCATTTTGAGCCGATGTTGCAGCCGTGCCGGATCGAAACGGTGCAGATGTTGCGCCGATCCGGAAAATGTGCCAATTACATCAAATTACCAACGATAGCAACTCTCTTTTTGGCGGTGGGTCAGTTCCGAAAAAGGCCCCCCCCCCCCAACTAACGCCGCACCACCGGACAGATTGGTTGAACCGTTGCTTCGACGGCTGAACTACCACGCCTCAGAACCTTCGGTGCGGATTTGTTCACCAGCTGAAACAGTGATGATTTTCGCACGGTATCTAGTTGGCTGTGCGAAAAGGCCATTTAGTGGATCAGCTCGTGAAATCTGTTTGGGGTTGAAATTTGGGTGACGACTCTGCGGTACGGGTGCTTGAGCTTGAATAAAGACAACACGATAAAATACTTTAAAATACACACAATATGTGTATATATATACATGCGTTTGTATATACATATATATATATATATGTATAACATTGTATAACATGACATATGTTTCTTTTTTTATTTTCAAATTGTTCTAGAATCATTTTTTTCCCTAATGGGCCGGCCTTTTTGTAGGACGTATCAGTTTGTCACACTCTTCCAATGCGCATCTTGACCTCGCCAGGGCTCGGCGTGGCATCATTCCTTTCCACCCTTTGACTTGGAAACGCTGGCTGCCACTTGATATCAAAATGATTGAGTTAACATGGGACTCAACGGGATACAACGAACTAATTAGTCTGACTATGGTGTTTGATCGCAATTTATAGTCATGCATGGGGATGATGACTCTTTACGACCGGTGAAGGTGTATTTAACACGCAATAATGAGGGAAACGGAAGGTCGATCAACAAAAAAAATGCAAAAATCTCAGATCTAAACATCAGAAATGGGATGAACTATAGATGTTTTGTAATCAATAGCTTAGATTTGTTTGCTGCATATAGTAAGTGGTAGGATGAATGGCACACGTACACATCATATTTGTTTTCTGGGTATCCAAGGGTAGCTATGCATTGGAAAATTTTGGGCCCTGCGGTTTGGACCATATGGAGGTTTCCTAAAATGGGGGTACCCCTAAATCATCCATTTATACATCGGATTTTCCATGATAAACCATCCTTTTTTGGGTACCCCCATTTTAGGAACCCCCCATATCCTTGTTATACATTCAAGTCTACTCATTTTTTGGGTATATATTCGCTTTGAAGTACTTTGTCTTTCCATGTTCCGCCTACACCATACCCCATCCTAAGAGGGGTGGCTCCCACCCTTCAACATATGTTTGGATATTCGCAAACCAGGGAAAGTCTTCAAACATTGAAAAACACACACATACCTTGTTGCCATGTATATGACATATTACATTCACAATATATTTGATATAATTATATATATATATACATCATATACATAATATAATGTTGAAATGTATGTAGAAAAATATGTTTTCTAACCCCCAACAAAGATCTCGAAACGACATGAACACATTATTTCTAGGATGGTAAAACCGATCATGTTTTCTCCAAACTTTCCAGATCTTTCCAGCCAGGACCTCCACGGTGGGAAGCGTCCTCTCCTTGAGAAGTTGGAGACGCTCTTCACGGTGGGAGCGTGGAAAGAATCCTGGATGACCCACCATGAGTATGTCAAAAAATGGTGATTTAATGGTGATTCAGGGTCGATTTGATGGTGGTTTAATGGGGATGAATGATCATTTGATGGCATTTTTCACTAACCAACCTGATGTGATAGTTGGGTTCCGCCAGTTTACAGCTGTTTTGAGATGGAAGATCGGGTGTTAATCAGCGGATGGTAGCCATAGGTAGACTATTTTTCAGACAAACAACGAATTCTAAACAGAAGTCAACATGTCCGTTGGTTGATTGCTGATGTTCGTGTATGGCTTTGTATGAAATTACTTTTCGTTCGAATGAGCTCTAAAAGAGCGGTAACATGTGGTATATCTACATGTATATCTTATTTGGGACAAGGCCACATTTTTGTTGCTTACACAATATCCCCGATAAGGATCCTTATCTTGGTCGCTCACCATCTCCATGTTCGTTGGCGTATAGTCTCATTAGTTTTGATATTTATGAGTTCTAGCGACGTCACTCCAACGTCACCCAAAATATGGCCGAACATGGCCGAACTTTATCAGTTGGTGCAGCAACTTGCAATTCATCCAAGCCAATACTGGGCGAATCCGGGTGTGAACATCAGGGTATCATTGGATTGATGTAAAGGACATTTTTACAGGAACCCTTCAATGGTTTTGATGGGGAAAACCATGGGAAAACCATGGGAAAACCATGGAAAACCATGGAAAACCATGATTTCCGGTTACGATTTCCTTCAGGAAGGGTATCTAAGATTGGCCGTGAGAAATTTCGTTCCAATGACTTCATCTGCCCACAACATGCAGGTGCCAGCGGAGTTCAAGACGGGCTCCTACAAAGTGGCCTGGCTGGTGTTCAAGTCGTGCGGCGGACCGACAATGGCAGGAACATGCAGGACCTCGTGTGGTAAATCCTCAACCACAAACCATCAAAAACCTATATAATATCATATAATTCATCATATAATATTATATATATATATATATATGAATATTTATGATATTTTATGGATATTGTGATTGACAATGAATGTCAACACAACATTGCTCATAGAACCCCAATTGACAACATGGATACACGTCATCACGTTGGGATTATATATGATGTTTGTTCCATATTATGTAATATATTAATTACGTTGTTCACTTATTCATTTTTTGGGACAGACATCTCTTCTATTGGTGAACGCGGGCTGCCATTGCTATGGGGAGTTCCAACCAAGGTGGATGATTTCTGGGGTGAATGTAGGTAGATGCTTAGAGAATGGTAAAGACAACATGAATGGATGATTTGGATTATGAATCATGGGTGACACGAGGCGGAAATCCACGAAATGCGCGAAATGCGCATGCTTGGAATGGGCCTCTCGGCTGTTGGATCGTGGGAGCTTGGAGTCAGAACACTGGCTGTGTCTCAAGTCATTGGGATATCCCATATGAAAATGTGTTTTAAAAAACATATGAACATATATTGAAATGTTTTACGATATTACTGAAATATGCTAAATTAACATAATTAACATGCATTAGAACATAAATGAAGACATCTATTCACATCTCTTGTTTCCCCAGCGGTTTTGATGAGAAGTTGACGTTGATTTTTTGTGCTCCCCGCTCCCCCATGGCTTTGGAAGTCCAAGGTCAGTATGCACACAACAATCAGCCTGCGCATCATCTTCCATACCTGCTCCTTGGCGATCTCCATTGATGGTGACGCCAAGTCACCATGGATTTCAGTACAAAAATGGTCAGCCATGACGACTGGATGATTTGGGGTACCCTCTGGTAGTCAAACATGGAAATGGAAAATCCACCATATATAGGGGATTTCCAATTGCCACGTTTGACTACTGGAGGGTACCCCTATTTTGGGAAATCCCCATATGGCCCTCAGATTTTGTGATTCGGAATGGCGGACAAAGAATTTGTGCTGAAAAAAGACGCTCAATCCAGAGTCGATTTGGCAGATTCGACACTGTCTCACATAAACAGCTGTCGGGTGTGCTTGTCTGTGACCTTATCCCCATTCGTAAACTGGGGGGTTATCAACCCTGGGTTAGCATTACTGTATCATTATTTTTTTGACAAATCCAACTACTAGTATCATATTCTTTTTCAGTAGTTTAGTGTACAGAATACAAATATATTTACATACATATATGTATACTGTATACACCTGTAACACCTGTAGATCATATTCATAGATATCTTATCTCAGTGTACCGCCATACTGGTTCCTCATTGTATTCCCATAAGATGGCCGGTTAAACCACCATTCAGCATTAAGATTAATATATTCTCATAATTTTCCACTCGGGACTCTGGATGTACATGATGTACTGTATCCCTAGACGAGCATTTCGTACATGCTTCTATTATTGCCTTCCGTGCGGCTCCTTTCAAATTTCACAACAAGACAGCAAGCAATCTGAGTGCTGCTTCCATTTGGCCACTGATCGTCAGGACGGAACGCCTGCAGCGACGTTTTGAAACATATAAAACAATTATGCGAGCAGTTGGACAAATGACACACTGCACCAATGAAACCACTTTTGTATCCAAATCCCGTAATATTGTTCAAACCCATTGAAGCGACCACCCAGGTCCCATTTTGTCTCAATATTTATCCCATTGAATCCCATCAATTCGAAAAGAAGATCAACTTAGTTTCCATGATTTCCGCTAAATATCTTCTCCCCCATCTATTTTTGGATATTTTGGTAGGACAACCCCACGTGGCGGATCTCCTCTGGCTCGGAGGTTCTCGCTGTTGGGCGATCAAAACCGTACAGCTCGGCTGGTGCGTGACATCCTCAGCCGCGCCTACTCGCCTGAGGGCTTCGCAGGTGACGAGGCGGGAACTGAGAACCTGCCGAGCTTGGGGAACCGGCAATCTGGAAGTTGATCATATCATATATACTATTAAAAGCCATTAATATCATAATATCCCACTAAATCTAGTAGATGCATTTGTCATGGCTGTACCCCCAAATCATCCAAGTCATTAGATCATGACCTAGTATTGAAACCCCCATTCAAAGAACCCCCCATCTATTATAGTCATAGTATCTATTTTTCATGCCCTTCTCAAATCCAAGTACCCTCCCTGGTAATCAAACAAAACTCAGCTTTTCGTTCAATCATTTTCCCACATAAATGCCCATTCATAGGGAACTTCCCGGCCAGCCATGTTTGATTCGCGGCGAGGACAACGGGGAGATGGGTTCCTGGTATGTGCTGAGTGCCATGGGCCTGTACCAGCCGGTGTCCTGGCCATTTTTTGGGGCTGGAACTGTGGTCAAAACTGGGAAATCATTCTTTTTTGGATGATTGGCTGCATTTAGCTCGTATTGGTGGTTTTATGATTTTGTAGAACGAATGATTTTGTAGAATAACTTTAGCCATGACAAATGGATTTAGAGTTTTTTTTAAAAATAGTGGGAAAAACAGGTTGTGGGCTGATTTCCTCGGCAAGTACAGTATCGTGGTAAGTTTTGGTGACTGGTAGGCTGGTAGCCGTGGAAGTTTGGTATTCAAACAAAACGGGCATGCTACTGCCACAAATGAGTAACACCTGTGGTTCCAGGGTCGCGGGCTTTGACCCAAACATCGGAAACCCAAAATAGTGTCCTACCAGGTGGGAACTCAAATCTGTTAGATCAAAAATGAATGTTTAAAAGCAGTGTTTGAATGTTCCCTGATCGCCTGCAATTAACGGTAAACCACAATTTTATCGCACCCAATGGCTTGACGTTCATCGGTATTCGCTGGTCGGTTGGCTGCAACCAGACCCACTGTTGTTGATTCTGATTACGATGGTGATCATCATCATCATCATCATCATCACCATCATCATCATCATCATCATCAGAATAAGATTCATTTCGAATTCATCATTTCCAACCTACTAAATGGTCCCAGAACGTCTCAGATGGTCTTGGGTCCAGGTCTAAAGTTCATGAAATGTGGCAGTTTCTTATATGTTTACATGTTTTACCAGGCGCTATCCAGATGATTTGCTGTATGAAATACGAAGGAAATCAACTATTCAACTCATGAAAAACTAAATGCATAGCAAATTCAAATTTTATAGAAACCAATATGAACCAAATCCCGTAGTAGACGGAGACATTAAAATTTGGATGTTTAAATCACTATCCATGAAAATAGACACCACTTGGCTAGATGCAGCTATTGAATCCATAAACATGTAGAAAAACATGAGAACATTGCAGTTTAAGATCGATATTAGGATGAACACCATTTTTTGCGAATACATATGGTATATAAATATATATAAATATCGCGCTGGACGGAGACTTTGAATATTAAAAAAAAAAGCACTATTTTTTCTAAGTATGGGTCCGTCACTATATACATAGGATTTTTTGAAACATTGGGATCTTATGCACCAGATTTTGAGGATCGAACTGAGGCCCCCGGCGTCACGGAGAACTTCACGCTGGGCGCCGTGCCACTCTTTCCTCGCCTCAGGCGCGGTGAGCGTTCCACGTTGGCCGTGGCCATGGCGGTTGGGGGAAAATTTAAGGGAACACGAATTTGATGGCGATATATGATATAAACGGTGATTATCTAGATTAAAGTAGGAAAATATGAGGGATAGTTGTGATGATATAACACGCCTCAAATTTCAATGGTTGTCGTAAATGAACGTAGACCCTGGGACCCTGACCATTTTCGAGTGGAAACTCATCTTCCAACCCCGAAAGTCATGCCAGGGTCTATGTTAATTTACCATAGGGTAGTATATAATCACAATTTTGCCTACCGAAATGGCCATAGATGGGTGGGTAAAAACATCAAAAACACACCCCAAAATTTTGAGGAGGTTTTTGACCATCAAGATGTGTAATTAAAAACAGTCAAATCGGTGTCTCAATGGGGATATTCATGGGATATAAATGTGGACATGTAACCATCAAACTCAGGTATGAGTTGAAATGGGGGAAAAAAAAACCAGGCAAAGATAGAAAAATTGGGAAACCTGGACCTGGGAATTATTAGAAACATATAATCTGTAGACCATCCTGGCTTTTTGGGTACTTTTGGTATATCATCATTTTCGCAATCAGATCTATTTGGGGGTAAATCCCCTCTTTCTGGGACAAACCTGCTTCATTGGGAAAACAGGGAAAACCAAGTGTCAGTGCATGGATTTATATAATGTAATGTAACATATGCAGGGGTTTCCGCCCTTATGTCATCCAGCGAACTGGGAATTTATGTAGGGAAAACGAATTGTGGAGGATAAACAACTGGATTTCCAGAGGGGGTTGAATATGTTTGAATGATGTGTTATGTTGACAAATGTCTGTTTTGGTGATTTTGGACATCACCTTTGAATACTTGGATTTGGAAATTGGGAACCGTTCATCATTTTGAGGAGACGATTGTATTCCAAGAATATTTGGATGAAACTGCTGTGGGTATGGGTGTTGGGTAACTACCCCATTTCTGGGATGGTACATTATTCAAACTGGTTCACCATAGGTCTGAACTTTGGAGAGATTCCTGGGCTACCGGGTTAGTCTGAAATTTGGCGGAAACATCCACTGAAATGGACAATCCCCTTAAATTCAGTCCAAATCACCACAAATAAACCAAAGATTAGTAATTGATATTTTTACTAAATATTCTTGTTAGTTAAACATATGAATCCTTCATTTCATAGCTATTTCTCATGGTGAAACCATGTGTTTCCCCAGCCATGGCGAGGCTCTGGGAGCTGGACGTGACCGTAGAGGCACCTTCGGCCAGTGAGGTCTACCCCAGCATCCAGGCACGGAGTTTGATGGGAAAATCATTGTGGGCCATGTGAAAAAATAGCTATGTAACAAATTACCAGAGGGTGTATGATGGGGTTATACATGGTTATACATGGTTATACATGGTTATACTGTCCGATGTAGAAATGTTTGGCATTATCACAGTGCATCATTGGGACTCCCGAGAAGAAGCAAGCAGTACAAAGGGAACAATGGGATGTTCACCTGGCAAGGGTGGGATTTAAGGTTGATTTTAAAGTGATTTTGCCATGTTTTGCCAGAAACACCTTGGGAATACTTGGGATATGTATGTATATGTAGATATATTGATCCCAGACGCGACGAAGACCAAGAAAAAAACATCGAGGACATGTTCCTTCAGGGAAGAGAAGCTTCCCTTTTCAACAAAAACCAAGAAAAACATGGCAAATCTTTTAGGAAAACAAAACTGTGGCTTTTCCCATGTTTTTCCCATGGGTTTCCTATGTTGAGGATAAGGTGATCGCTACCTTCACGCCATGTCTCCAGGCGGTGCTGTGGCGTTCCAAAGCCATTGCTGGAACATCGATCTCCTACTCGCAACTGCGCCTCTAGTCCCAAAGCTCATCCGCAGTGATGATGGACCTGTGGGTGGAATTCATCGGTTCATCCTCATAAAGACCTCATTAAGTGGTTGGTTCAATGGCTAATACATTGGGGGTATTCCCGATTCTCAGACAAACACAATTTGTTCATTGGTTGCTCTTGTTGAATTAGACTTGGGACAGTTTCAATTGGACTTAAAATTATGTTCTTTCAAGACTTGTTTGAATTTCCATTCTTGCGTCATCTCCATATTGCAGTGGTTCGTGGTTTCTTCCATTGTCATCGGACTGTAATTAGGAGAGATGGTGTTTTTGCATATTTACAGTATGTTCCAATCACTGTCCCAAGAGTGTGGGTGTTTGGGTGTAGTGTGTGGTATGACATATCACCAAAAAGATGTGTATACTTTTTCCAGTGAACAGATGTATCTTTGATCATTACTGATGATTTCCCAATACTTGAGTATTGATGATATGGAGATGACTCAAAACCTATTATCATCCAATTTAATGGGATGAACATCCATTTACCAGCTATTTTGGGGTTCACTAGCTACCAGGGTTTTGACTCATAGCCATATATGATTATTGCTGATGATGTCCATTTATCTCTCAATTTTTGGTTCGTTTTTAACCGGAAACCATTTGATAATCTCAAGGCACTGGCGGCGTCTTGCGCTTCTTGTCCCCAGCGGATTCCTCCTTTGGCAATGTCGCCACTTGGAAAATCTCGCGGTGGCGTCGGGGAAGGCACCCATCTAGACGGATTCTATGGGCAATTCTGCCGAGTTAATCCGTGGGGAATATAATTGGGGATAGGAACCCAGCGATGCTGCGTATCCTCATCTAATCTCATATGTATATATGTATATATATATATATACATATATATATATATATATATGTACATATATATATATATAATATATATATGTACGTATATATATATGTGTACATATATGTATATATATATATATACACAAATTTACATAAATGTACCAAAGGATAGTGTGCTGCATATTGCAACACTGACTATTGATTCTTCATTTATTTTCCAAAAAATATCATGCCCACCTGGGATGAATTGCGATCCTGAACTGAACTCCACCATTTCTTTGCTGACAAATTGGCCACCTAGGTGTCTTCCTTTCGAGGGGCCTTCCAACGAGCAGCAAAGCAGGCTCTCGAGCTGTGCCGTTCTGAAGCTTTTTGATCCAGGTCTCAAAATTATCACAGAACGTTAGATGACCTTGGTTGGTGGCACGTTGGTGGGTTGTTTCAGCCCCATTTTTGGGATGCTTAGTTGGTATTTATTGGCGGATCTGTTCATGTTCCTTCCCATTTACGTGGGGCACTATTGTGGGAATGTTTTTTTTTAATGGCAAGAATGGATATATTATATATTCGACTTGATGTATAGGATGAATTGTGCAAAAAGAAATATAAACCGACATGGGCATGGACCATCCCAAACTTGACACCTGAGAATTTGAATACACCAATCACAAGGACTATTAACATGTGGTAAGCCTTAAAAAAAAGCGATTTCGGATGTAGATGATTGAAGATAATTGAGGTTACAGTATTGCAAACCATACTCACTTGCGGTTTATGTTTATTTAGGTCTTATCACATCACTATGCCTACATCCATTGGGAGAATTCTTACCAACGACACATGGTATTGAATCCATCAAGCATGAATCTGTACCAATCAGGGGGAGTTCAAAGAAGAACAACAACTAAGTGGGTGTTTCGACAATGGAAACAAATTCAGATTCTGAGAATGGGGTTATTGGCCATCTAATTCAATACAACTTGTCATATGGGATCCATTATATGACAGAATGTATGTCAGAATACATATATATATATATATATGTGTCGTGTCACATGAAATTTGCCAGATCAAATGTCAGACTCTCCGTCAGAGCTAATGTCAGAGTTGATGCCAGAATGTTTGCCACAGTGCCTATCAGAAGATATGTGCGTCTGAAGTTTGTCCGAAGATAAGAAGATACGTGAGAACATATGTCTGAATAAATCTTAGAAATATGTCAGGAGAAGTGTTTGAACACAACATATGTCAGCTTGTCAGAATGTTTTTATTCAGGTGGGGATCATAATTCGATCCTTGCAAGGTGGTGTCCCGTAACTAAGTTCACCACTAGGTCAACTATGATTCTGAAACAAGAAACAGGACTAGAGGTACCACCTTGTACCATCCCCATTCAATTCTATCCTCAGTATACCACCATTTTTATACCCTTGTTGTTGGTTCAATCACCATTTTCCAGTGTGAAAATGATCCGTTTCAACAGCAGGTCCGCAGCAGAGCGGAGCGCTCCGTCGAGGGCGCGTCCGTTCAAGCGAGCGAGGGCGCGGGAGCACTGTCGGCACCGTCGGCAGTGATGGTGGATGACGTGATGATCGACCCGCAGGTTCTAAGGGGTTGGTGCTTCTAGGGGTTGCTCCAACCTATACTGGGTAAATGAGTGTAAATGATAGCCACAAGGGCGGTAGATGTGAATTGGTAATTTGACCTACGACATAACAACCGCATGTGTTGGTCTTGGATTTGCTGAGTCGGTGATTTTTCTCCATTGGTTAATCCACCACATGGGCAATTCCACAGGGAAATTATGAGTGCATTCAAATTCTCAATTGTAGGTTGTATCCGTGGCAACATCATGAATTTGTTGTTTTATTCCCCTAGAATTATTCTTAGGTAGCGGTAGCTTCGCCAAATCACTTGGCACCCATTCATACATGCAAATATATTAGGCCGGTCTCAATGTAGGGTTCCACGGAATCTATTGGTTTTTTGACACTTTTCATCTTAGATTACCATTGCCCCAGCATGAAACCAAGTCGCAGACATGGTTAGGTGTTGGAGAAGAACAAATCCAAGAAACCGCAGAATTTGATATACAATGTTGAAGCCCATCTAAAATCGTGTTTGTTTCTATAGATATTGCTGTAATCGAGCTTGAAATGCATTCTTGCAGTGAATTTCCGCGGACCAGCTGTGCCGTGGCCAGACCTTGACGAAGCGTCCTTTTGTGAGTGGCATTGCTACTGTTTCAGAGGCTGCTGGGATTTGGAATCTGGTGCTTTAAAGATGTTTCAGGATGGTTTTGATCGCAGTGTGGGGGTTCACGTATGACCCAATTTGTGTGTGTTCGTCTCCAAATTTGTGGCCATCTATCGGAAATGCTGACACACCATTTGATTTTTGCGGAGGTACGCTATTACGCTTTGAAAGGCAGGAATGAATTTTGTTTTGGAAACTAACAATGACTTTATCCGGGTATACACATTGTCCTTCAAAAATCCAAATCCATTTCTCAGTGTTTTATGATGTTTTAGAGTGGTAATCCGCATGATCAATGTGCCACCAGTGTTTAGGCAGTAACATTTGGAATGATACCAACATATATACATCCCAATTCGAACGAGCAGAAATTCACCAACAAAAATGTGAGTAGGTCTAGCGAACATCCTGAATGTATCACTAAGGTTGGAATGAATTCAGGTGTCCTTGGCCCTGCCCTTTTCTGCACGTCCGCCAGGTGCGACGTGGTAATTTCCTCTCCATCTGCGGCGTGGTGTTGGTCCTGGGGGCAGCTGTGCTGTCGTACCGCTCATGGAGGTGAGAATCACGGGAAACGTCCCCCAAGAAATGGCACGAAAAAGGGATGTGACAGGGGAACTACAATGAATTATAATCATATTTAGGTTGAAGTATTTGATACTTTATAGTTTGTGATTTGAATCATCTCGAATTCGAATTCAAATTCAGTCAGAAACACACACACACAGACAGACAGACATATACCAAACATGGCCAACGGCAATCGCCAGTGATCCTGGAAGAAAAATCAGTGGCCTTGTTGAGAACGACACCTTGGGATCATGGTGAAAAAACAGCGAACAACTTGAATAACATCAATCAATGCATTGGTTTTGAGGGAACATTCATAGGAAACCGTGGTCTTTCCCATGAAATCTAGGGGTTTCCAGTAAATTTTCTCAAACCAATCTATTGAATCAAGCCTCCCCAAGTCCTTGGTTCTTTTGTACTCTGGGTCCCTGGTCGGCCTAGCCACCCCCCTCCCCAGTTGTAGGAGAACCCCATAATTGGAGGACTTAATAGATTTTCTAGGCATGCTACGCAGTTATCAAAGGGCATAATCGGGTCACGATCCTCCAAGTAAACATGAAGTTCCTCAATTTTCCAACCACGTTCCCCACTAGCCTTGCTGTTTAATGGTTTAAGGCTTAAGGGTGATCACTGATCACCCCTTTCCTGTCTTGGTGGCAAAGCAGCCGAACCAGTCCACCATTCATCGTTGCTACAGGCCCCGCTGCAAGGGCACCAACCACACGCGGAAGGAGTGAGTGGACCATGTGGCCAAGGGCGATGGTTCAATGGTGGTGAAACGATGCTCAAACGATGGCTACATGATGTGGAATGATTGTGAAATGATGGTTCAATGATGTTACCTGCATGCATTCTGATGGTTATTGCTGATTTAGATCTGTATTATTCGGAACCGGAATCCCACTTTGAAGCTGATGTGGATTGACGTGGATTGACTCCAGAAGATTTGGGTGTTTCTGAAAATGGGGGACTGACCCCCCAAAAATGGCTGTTTTAATAGGAACATGATGATAAGCCATAAACCTTGGGGGGTACCCTGTTATACCCTATGTTCAGAGAAACCCATTGAATATCCATTGTTGGTAAAGATTTACACTACCGAACTGTTGGTTTATATCCCCATGATTCCCCTGATCCTCCCGATGATATGTCTACTTCTTGTTGGTTTACCTCTCCATTAAATCCATGTTTCATCATTTTTTGGTTTCATAAGGAATAGTGTTGGTTTATATCCCTATGATTATCCCCATGATATTTCCACTTCCTGTTGGTTTCCTAAGGAAGTTCGTTCTTTTTTGTGACATGGAACTTGGCCTCGTGGTGCGATCTAAGAAAGACGGCCGACAGCTGGGGGTGCGATCCGCGCTAAGACAGCACTGGATCGACCTGTCCCTCCGCCAGGGGGACCGTTGAAGGAAAGCTGAAAGAAAAGGTGGCAAAAAAAGTGATTTTCCAGAGGATTCCATGTTTTTTTTTAAATGAATTAAGATGGATTGCTGTTATCGGATATTTTTTTTCGGAGTATAAATGGCTTGGCTTCATTGGTGCGTGAGGTATTGGTTCCTTCCACCCAAAATTGTTGTTGAGCCCACGAAAATGGGTTTAGTATTGGATCTCTTCATTTTATTCGGACCTATATGGGGTATTTTATTGGGTATTCAATATTCAGACGGGGGTAAGCCCCCAACTTGTTGATAGCTTCCACAACTATTCCAACATGTTCCTAGGAGAGCTTGGAGGGATGACATGGCTGGGACACCCCCATGAAAAATGGAGGTTTTCATGATTGGGAACGTATGAGACGAACATCTATCAATGGTGGTTTTAATGGAAAACATCGAATTAGGGCATCTATGGGAAAATCATCAAACTCAATGGGGGAGTTTCCAGCAAGCCATGGTTAACTACCAGAGGGATACATCTTTTGCTGACCTTAAGGCTGTGGAAAAAGTCGATATCTGGTGCTTGGAAGATCAGCCCCTGACTTGCCCACATACTTGCATACCCCACGCAGGTATCAGCACCAGCAATATGTGGCTCTTCGATGCGAATGGAAACATCCAGAAGTACGACACTCCAGAGGTGGGGCGAAAGTGCCGGTGTTGGTTGGAGACTTTCAGAATCATCTCACGTCAAATAGCTTGCACTAGCTGGTAAGACAGCATCAAATCCACTTTTTGTGGGATCCACACAGTGTATAAACCTAAAGCATCCCATAATTATCGATCAATTAGCAACAAATTGAATATCCAATGAACATCTAGAGAATATCCATTTTGGGGCCCTTTAAATGATCCCAATTTCACTCAGACGCCACTGGAGTCACTGTTGGATGCCTGGCCGTATGGGATCATAAGCCATGGAAAATCACAATTTTTTACAGGCTAAGTCTGCTAAGTCATCGATATTTGGCCATGTTCAAGAGCAAATTGTTAAATTACAGAGGATACTTGGACTGATATCTGCCATATTAACATCTACCATAAAGAATTATATTATAATTTTTATACAATATATACACCTTATGATATGGTTTTATAGATTAGCTTGTAGAATAGTATAGATATGTATAGACTGATATTATATGTATATACCATAAATCCAAACCATTGAGTTACTTATAAACCACCATAGCTAAGGATTGGGGCATCACATTACTACATTACCACATTAGGATTGTATACTTACGAGAAGATTCAGCCGCAAAGTACTGGTTATATGCTCTACGTAAATGGGACCTTGTAACCTGAGGGGAGTCCCCAGGACGTCCTGAGGGCTTTCGTGCCGGTGCGCTTGGACATCTACGAGAAGCGGAAGGCACTTACCCCGGCACCGCTGCGCAAGCAGCGGACCTTTGAATTATCCAATTGGGTCATTACAGAAATGTTGATTTTGCAATGGATGGAATAAACGTCACTTATATAACTTGTGTTTTCTTCCAAACGGATTTTCTTTAAACAAGAGCCAGACAGATTTATTTTCAAGTTTGTAGGTGTATAGGCTTGACCTGGAATGGTGCTTAGTTTAAACATCAGCAGACACGTTGCTTGAATTGAGTGGTTGACCGTTCAAAAAGGTGTATTGTATTAATATAGTAAACCCAGAAAATATAGAATGTAATGTTTCATCATTATTCTGGTACGTTTTGACTTCGGTGTCCGTTTTTTGGTTGCTATGTATATATATATATATATACACAGATTGTATAGCCAATGATTATAATTATAGAATATATATATTGTAGCATGAACTATACAAGAGCCGTTTGACTGTCTGGGGGGTGCTCTCAAAGCTAGGTGAATCGACGTCTCATGTATGTGAATCTATGTGGAAGAAAAGGGATCGTCCCAAAGGACCCAAGATTAGGAACATAGTTTTGATAGCTTTGATAAGTGATCAAACAAACATATGCTTCTTGGAATGAGGAGTGGTTCTTGCATTTTTATCCTTACGGATAGTGTAGTAACCGCTCCAAAAAAAGGTTCAACTTGCCACTCGTGTAAGTTCGATTAGCAGGGTTTTGCTTTTCTATCGCGCTATAGAACCTACTCACCTACCTCAAACTAGTTGTTAATCCATGTTAATCCATGTTAATCCATGTTAATCCCCATGTTAATCCATGTTAATCAATGTTAATCCTATAAAGGTAGCCTCCACGTGGTTTCCAGGCATTCCTTGTAGCCAAGATGGAAAAAGAACTGGCCGTGATCTTCAACAAGTCTCTTGGCTAAGACTCGCGTCCAAAAAAGCTGCTTGCATGGCCAACTTTGGGGATCTTACGGTGATTTTCCAATGAATTTATGGTGGTTCTCCAGTGATTTTTGTTGGGATTTCATGAATTCATCATGGGGACTTAAAAGGTATCTCTCCAGCCAACATGGTGTAAAATGGAGGTTTAGCCATCAACAAATAGACATATTCATGGCATTGTCATACTTTATTTTGACGGGATCCAACCACTGTATATAGGGATTCAATGGGATTTACTGGGATTATTCCATTGGATATAACTACCAGCAACCAGCTTGATATTATATGTGGTTTTGTTTGGACATGCAAGATCGACCTCCCAACATGTTTTTTTTTGCAAAACTATTTTCTGACAACCTGATTTTGATGTAGAAGGAAAGCCATGGCTTTCATGGTCCTGAACTCTTGACCAACGTCATCCAACGTCAACATCATGTCGGATACAGCAAACCTCTTATGAATTGGCGGGTTTCCAAGCCCTGTCCACATTTAAGCAGGAAAACTATAACTAGCCGTGCTGAACCATTATTAATTGTGATTACTACCATTGATTCACGTGGATAAATCATGGTTAAAATTAACCATCATGATAACTGTATCTACATAATTAACATTTTTTAAACCTGATGAATAATGATTACTGTCACTGGTTAACATGTATACACTATGCTGAACCATGATTCACCAGTTGGTTTGGGGGCACACTTTTTCGAGACAACTTCGATTTGGCGAAATGATCCAGGCTGAGCTTCGTCGAACATGTCCTGGCTGACAGGTCGGATTGAGAGATGGGAATGGGTCAATTTCTTTCGCATCCCATCAAATACGAAGTTAATGCATAGTGAACAATATATAACATATTTACTTTTGATTACTTTATAGATATGTATCAATATGTCACAATTATATTGTATAGAAAGACATACAAAGACGGCATTTTCGAACTTAGGGATTGAAACATCACCGATCAGCCCAGAAGACATCACCGATGGTGGCATACTTGGCCACCTTGTAGGATCATGACGCAGCCTCTATTCCTTGGCTAATCCATCGTTGGCTCATTCAACTAAGGGGTTGGATCAGTAGTTTCTGAATACAGAGAAAAAAGAAAATGACAGATTGAAATTTTGACAGCGCCCCTGACTGGGTTCATATTTCCTTAAACAGCAAACAGGGCACGTCGGGCGTGCTTGGTCGGCGTGTTACACCTTGAAGCAGAGGCAGATAAGGTCAGAAAGTTCTTGACAGGTACTTGAATATCATGTCAGGCTGATGCGCAGCTTGGATCAAAAG
>BGPT01002743.1:70113-72750 GCA_003297045.1 Symbiodinium sp. clade C Y103 | reverse complement strand
TGTGGTGAAGTGTTAATGTGGTGAATTGTTAATGTGGTGAAGTGTTAATGTGGTGAAGTGTTAATGTGGTGAAGTGTTAATGTGGTGAATTGTTCATGTGGTGAATTGTTCATGTGGTGAATTGTTCATGTGGTGAATTGTTCATGTGGTGAATTGTGAATGTGGTGAATTGTCAATGTAGTGAATTGTTAATGTGGTGAATTGTTAATGTGGTGAATTGTTAATGTGGTGAATTGTTCATGTGGTGAATTGTCAATGTGGTGAATTGTCAATGTAGTGAATTGTTAATGTGGTGAATTGTTAATGTGGTGAATTGTTAATGTGGTGAATTGTTAATGTGGTGAATTGTCAATGTGGTGAATTGTTAATGTGGTGNGTTAATGTGGTGAATTGTTAATGTGGTGAATTGTCAATGTGGTGAATTGTTAATGTGGTGAATTGTTAATGTGGTGAATTGTTAATGTGGTGAATTGTTCATGTGGTGAATTGTTAATGTGGTGAATCGCAGGTGCCCACTTGACACAATGATCTTTGGATTACTAGGAATGTGAAAATCCGTAACTCGGAGTTTCTCTACGAAACTTCCTCTGATAAATCATGATAAATCTAGTTGTTGGATGATAAATTCAGAACCAAACCAACAAATATGGTCAACCACCAGACTATCCATATGGGACCGCCATGGTCCCTTTTTTTCTCCAAAGAATCCATGGCCTCGGAGCCCGGTGGTGCATCCAAACCCAGATATCTCAGCCTGAGCCATGGTGATTTCATGGGGGATTCAACCAACAAAACGGGGATATTAATGGGAATATCATATGAATAGTTCACCCTTGTTCACCATCAATATGATAATTATTATTAAGTATTAACTATTGATAACTCCTCCATTTCAGGTACCGACCTGAAAATTGCAGTACCTACCATAAATGTATACATAGGCCTGCGTAAGGCCTGTGCAAGGGAATATCCCCAAAAAAAAATGGCCTTATATGGTACAGTGCCAGTGCCATGGAAGTGAATCACCATGGCTATCAGGGCTGAACAACGGTCACATGGGGATGTGCGAAGACATGAACATGTCAGAAAAAAAACCTGTTCACATCAAGATAGCTGCTGTCGCTGGTAAATGTTCATCCCTTCAAAATTATGGTAAGCTCTGGTAACATACCTGTTCAAAATCACGAAAACAACTGGTAAATCAAGGTACATCCAGGATTCGGTCCATGGTTTCCACAGCTATGTTCCAGGGATCTGGAGGGTATGTCACAGGATTTCATAGGAATTGATCACAATTGATCCATATCCACATGAATGAATCCCTTGCATTTCCTGGTTTTCTCTCCGAGGGGCTGTGAAGCCAGAGTGCCGACCGGCAGCAAACAGGCGCGGCACACTTGGACGCACCTGACGCTTGACGACACTTGACGCGGGATTTGCTGCGTATCAATGGGGTAAGAAAAGAAATATCCCAAGTCTAATTCCACAGACATTACCCTCTGGTAATTAAACGTAGCTATTGAAAATTGCCATTTATAGTGGACAAATGGTGATTTCCCATAGTTATGTAACAGTTTACCAGAGGGTAGTAACATACAACGTATGGGAATCTACCGCAAAGATCTGCTAAGTGGGCTGTTCCCATCATTCGACTGTGCATGCGTTCCTCCGAGGGCGTGGGCCTCGTGTCTCTTTTTGTTGACGTTTACTGGCTCTATCTGCGACAAGTACCTACCCAAGGTCAAAAAAGAGCCAGTATTGCACAGTCAAATTATTAAAGCTCATTATTATAGCTCTATGTTCTAAATTCATTGGAGGATATAGTTGATTGTATAACATATTATAACACATCATAACATACTGCACCACATTGGTGAAATAGGCGGCATAACGCACCGCCGGCCTGCGACTCACACCAGATTGGATGCACCTGAATCCAAGTATCCAAGGTTCAGGTGCCTTTGGGGGAGGATATGGACAACATAATCCGAAATGGGGGCGGTTGCCAAATGTGAGATGTTCCCAAAAACAGCTCCCAAAGCTACCCTCTGGTAAACTAACATAACTATTGAAAACGGCCATTTATAGTTGATTTATCTACTAAAGATGGTGATTTTCCATAGTTATGTTAGTTTACCAGAGGGTATCATACGAAGTTTGCGGATGTTCAATGATGTTTATTGGTGTCAGAAAAGTAAAGTAACATCCTAATTTTTCACTCAAATGGTCATAATTTGAATCCTTGTATCTCAACTTGGGGGTTGCTATAATGATGTTTAATGATCCATATCTCAAGGAAACTGGACACGAATTCTTGATCGAGGCCTTGAGCCCAACCACCCAAAATAGGGACATATATAATGGAGATATACGGTCGACATCAAATCACAAATGGAGATATCACATGGGGATAAACCAGCCATTTAAAGTTGGGATAGAATGGGATATGAATGGATATTAGATATCTTGAATTGTCTTGATACATTATAAATCGTGGGGACGTATGGGCATATAATAGGGATAATAGGGATATACTGGTGGTATAACCAACTTAGGGTCGCACATATTATCATAGTTCAGGAACCTGAAAAAAAAGGTCCATCTGGGAATAGCAATCCCCCAACCGCAGATCGACGT
>BGPT01002743.1:37613-65113 GCA_003297045.1 Symbiodinium sp. clade C Y103 | reverse complement strand
TATGTGGGGTGCATTAGTAGGGGGAAGGGATTCTCTTCTATAGATATAGTATGATATAGTACATGTATACTGTATACATATGTGTGTATATATACCTGGTCAACATAAAACCTCTAAATTCTTAGTGCAAATTGAAACAACTACTTGTTCAGTTTTGACAAGTAATAATTCGTCGATTTCAGCTTCAGCAAACACATCACTGGCGATATGACGGAGTCAGCACTGCCGGTGGCCCTCGCCTGCGCGAGGATGAAGCTGGAAAAGTTGTCCACCCAATTAGGGTCTGGCCCCTCCCTGGCGGGGCTGGTCATCCAAAGACAGCTGATGGAAGCAACAAACTTGCAGGAAAACCATGGGAAAACCCATAAGAATGCAGGAAAACCATAGGAACTCAATTTAAAAATGCAGGAAACATTCTTAAACATGGGGGATCCAATAGGGACATTTCTCAGATTTACAAATGAGTAATCTAACGTAGCAATGGAAAATCATGGAAAATGACCCTGGCATTGATAGGTGAATCATTTTTACAAATGGGACATCTTCCATTTTCCATGGTTAAGTAAAATTACCGGAGAGTATCATCGAGCAGGTGCAACAGTGGTGGTGAACGACTGGAAAATCACACCCCTCTGTTCATCAACCAGATGGGAAAACTACATCTATGTTGCTGTAAATGTGTACATGTCAAAATTCAAGATACAGGGGGGCCACAAATGAGGCAATTCGAACAATTATTAGGGTATCAAGTCACATACCTCGGAGAATATCTCCAGTCTGACAGAAGGATCTCTGAAGCCAAGCAGATGTCCACAAAACAGCACCAAGATCTGTCGTATGATATAGGTATATATATATATTACCATAATATATGTAGCTTCCTGGGCCACAGGTTCCCTTCTCTTGTTCTAGGCAAGAGTCAGGTAAACCCCCCATAAATTGGCCCTCAATAGTCACTTCGCTCGCTTGCGTTCAGCCCAAATCTTTGACCACTCAGGCGGATCAGCTGTGACCAAAGAATGGAGATGCCCGACGATTGAGTATTGGCAGAGATAGGAGAAGACCAGGGGTCACTATGGCAACCCGGGTGGGCTCAAGTGCCCCCATTTTTTGGGTTTTTCATGTTTAGTATTAACCCCAGATTCATAAACCACCAGCTTAGTAATATGAGGGGTTCCCAAAGTTCCCAAAATAGTGCTAGTTCCCTTTACAAATGCTACACCATACACTCCTAAATAGCAAACAAGGGGTTTATTAATCCTAGGTTGACATTCTCTCACTCCAAGCGGTCATTGATAAAAAAACATGACACCAACCAGCTACCATATGTTTTCTCCACCCGGCACTTGGTTGACAAAACCGTCTTAAGGGAGGCAGTTCAACATAGTACAACTCTTCCGGTTTCATGGTTTCATTCAACACTTTCGTGATGGGTGACAGTGGGTGACGTCCCTATCTTAACCGGTGTTTGTTCTCCACCCTGCTCAAATCCTGACATCTTTGGTTCAATCCATTTCGTCGGTGGTCAAACTAGTCAATTTTCTCAAATATGCGTTTGCTAAAAAAAGCTGAACTGGTGGTAAAACCCCCAGCCACATGTCCATGAACATCCCAACATATTCAGCCGCCTCAAACAGTGAGGCACCAGGGATTCCCAGGGTCACCGTTGGGTGCTGTCCAGGGGGAGCCAGCAGCCACAAATCACAGGAAGATATGCCGGAGATCACGTAAACAGAGGATCATAGACGCTACAAAGTGAACACAACTATCGGACACTATCGGACATTTGGCAAATGAATTATTATCATTATATACATTTATATACTATATATAATCGTCATATATATTATATACGTATTCAAATGTATTCAACAAATCTACAAAGCACAAGAGCAGTCACCTCCATCTCTGGCGTGCACTTCGCTTGTGGAAGTCATTGAAATGGCTACAGGTCGTTTCACCAGTGCGGTGACACACCCGAAGCATCAACCGAGCAGATCTGGCACCATCTGGAGTCCTGTACATTGGCCAAAGGCGAATGGGCTCCATGTTTCTCTACACATCTCGATCAATGGTTTTTCCCACCAATAAAGGGATGGTTTCATGATGGTTTCAGATTCCCTCACTTCTTCTCACCTAGAGTCTCTTTTTGGGCTTTCAGGATTACAAACATGTAATATGTGACGATGGTTTAGACTCCAAACTGAGTTTAGAAGGTTTCTGCCTGAAGTAACTCCCTCTGCGCTTGTTTCCTCAGGGTACTAAACTGGTTGCTCAAAAATCTACTCTCTTGCAGTAATAAACTGTTAGTAAGTACAAGTACATGTTAGATCATGTTAGTACCCAGCAGTATTTTTGCCGTTGTGCCGGTTTTGCACTTTTTGTTGCGCTCTCTTGTTGAATCGATGTTGAGTTTCAGCAGAAAAATGGCCGCCGGCCGCCGGACCCTTGCAATTTGTTGCATCCTGTTTCTACTTGAAACCAACACGCTCGAGACTCATGATCATAGTTCGGAAGAATAATTTATGATACAGTTCTGGAAAGGTGTCACATCAACATACCAATACCACTGAAGGCACTATGGCTAAAGTTTCTTCATATTTCTTCGTATGAATACTGCCAACTTGAACAAGAAAGGTTGGATTTTTGCCTGCATTGTTGGAAATAGTGGCTGACAACCCCATATCCTCCAGTAGCCTTTGAAAATCACCAAAATAAACAAACCGTTTGCAGTCAATGATTCGAAATAATGAACATGGGGATTTACCAGCTGCAGTGTTTCATTACGATTAGAGGTTCCCATGAAATATGCCCACCAAACATAGCAATTGAAAACCCTAGGTCTACATATTCAAAAGCCTTAGGTCCACATAAAATCAATAGTTTTACTCAAGTTGAAGATCACAGAACAAACTTATATTCATTGTAAATGCATGATCTTTAATCGCCGGGTTAGATTCCCGAGCGCTATTCCAATTAAACATAATGAAACGCTGTATGCCAATGTATCCAAGAATTGGTCTTCACACTCATTTGAATAAAACCCCTCATTATGGCTGATTCGAAAAAACCTGCAACCACTAAACAATTTGGCCCCACCAGTTTCATCCTAACATCAACATCTGCTTTTTTCCGGTGCCAAAATCATCGCGTTGATTTTGTGCCGTGTTTTCCCTCAAAAAAAGTATGGCCTTTAAAAAACCAAATGGCTGCCTTTGGGCCTTAGATGGCCCTGGACATTTCCGATGTCCATCGATTTGCCGGACTCAGCACGACTCACCACGTGAGCTTGTCAGGCTTGGTGTAGGCGATGTAACTGATGGCGCCGAACATCCCCAGAGCTCCCACCAGACCGGCATCGGCCAAGGCAGCTCCCAGGCTACCTGCATGATGTGACATGCATGGAAGAGTTGAACTGGGGCTATGAATTCGAAAACATTTATGTATACTATATATATATAGAATATATGCGATTGTATGTCGTGTATGTATATATATATATATGTACGTGTATATGTGTATATATATATATGTACATATAATATATATATATATATAATCACATATATATACATATGTGCATGTATATAAATGGAAGATGTTAATCAACATGAGAGCAACCGGTGACCTTGCTGCTATTCTGTGCTATCTTCACTGCAGAATTTCAAGTCTGATCAACGTCTGCCAGGCCAGTCCAACGTGCGCGCCATGACTGCCACAGATCTATGATTTGGGGGCATTTGTGACCCAAACTCTGAATGGTTGAAATAAAACACAATATCAAAAATCCCAAAATCAGATTATGTCATACATGCGATTTGAAATATCATCCAATTATATTTCACGTGAATATTAAAATATGAAAACATATGTGCAAGGTGGCAAGCCCCATAGTCAGCTAACTTGTGTTTTTTTTCAACAATAACTAGGGTTTCTTGCAGAAATATCCATGGTTACTATGTCTTATTAACCAACTTATGACTTGGGGGGACACCACCTCGTAGAAATAGCGTTCCCGAATCTGTGGCTTCGGATGACTCTCAGATGGCCGGGACAAAATCACTTGGGCCTTTACGTTGCATCGGCGAATCGGAAGCTGATGTTTTGAACAACAACACAATCATTTGGTTCACGTTATAAGCATATACAACAAACTCCATACGTATAGTATTTTATACATACAGCATCAACATAGACTGTGTATAAACATGTTATTACTGTCTAAAAGTGTACATTATTCTGTAACATTATGCCAATCATACTTCATCAGTGTTGCTAAATCTCTGCACATTTTAGTGAATTTCCAAATAAACCTCCCCACTCATCATAGTATGGAGCACATCAGGTCACTAGATACATCAAAATGAAATGGTTTCCTAAGTTTCCTACCAAAAATATCCAAAAATGATAGTCCGCTCAGTCCGCTCTATCAAAATGATAGATTTGCTGAATCTGTTGCTAAAAAAAACACCCTACAGATCCCTACAGTCTACAATTCCCTTCTGATGGGTTCATCACCAGCTGTTGCAGTTCCAACTCGGCTGGCCCCGAAAACAACATGATGTTGACGCAAGAAACAATGATTAGTTTGGTTTTGGGTTCAAGATTCTCTTGGAGATTAACCACCCATCAACTTGGGTGAATCAATCCTACACCAAATTTGTTCGGCCAATATCAGCCATTCATAGGTCTTGGTCGTCTGAGGTCGCCATAAATGATCCAGATTTTACAATATACACCCCAGAATGGTCAGGTTTTCTAAGGAATTCCCGGTTCATGACTTATGAGAAATCATGAGATTCGAGAACCCCAAAATATGCTGGCGGCCTAGTTTGGAATCAACCATCATCAATCGTCTATCAAATACATCATGATAATTCATGATATATATCATCTATATATATATATATATATATATGTATACATACACATGAAATATGTATTGTATATCATGATATATATTATATATATATATTAAATATATTTCTATATCATATATACATATCATATATTATATAAATATACACTATATTATATATAGACTATATTATATGTATACATCATACAATGAATTAAACAGCTATATCTCACGTGTACCTAATTCTTGGATATTCTTGGTGACTTTGCAAGCCATGCAAAAAAAAACCATCCAAATTCACGCCGGCGAGCAGTTTTCGCAACGCGCCTCGCGACACGAGGAAGCCACCGACCAGTCCCAGGATATTTCCGGCTTCGAAGCCTTGATCCACGCGGATCTGGTGCCGATTGTAGCGCAGACGATAGGCCCGGTCCTTGGGCACCGATGATGGCGACAAGACCATTATGGGGACCCACGGCGTTTTTTGTTGTTTGTTGGGAAAAACCAGGGGATTATAATGGATTACAAATCCTGCCATCCTGCAGCCAGCCAGGGATTAAGCGCTCTAAGTCTTGGCTTGACCAGGACGACCTGGGGAAAACCTAAGAAACATGAAGCAGCGCAGGTTCTTTCAAGCCCTTTTATCTTCTCCACAACGGAATTATCTTACCCCAATCTGACAAACCCATGACGAACCCGTGATTTACCCATGCCAACCCGTGATTGTACTAGGAAAACCCTAGGTTTCATTTTAAAAAAAAAAACGGGTTTCCCCAACCCATGACGAACCCGTGACGAACCCGTGATTTACCCGTGACAACCCATGAAAAAATCATGGGTTTGGGAGCTGTCTGAATGACCAGAAATTGTAGCCCATGGTTGTTATTTTTTTGCCCTTCTATAGTTAAATTAGGAGCTGAGTGCCTCTTAGATCACCCAATTCAGAGCAGCGCAGGTTCCCTCACATCAGTGGGAAAGACATGGCCGCCCTCGGAAACCAAAACCCCGGGTTTCATCTGAAAACCCTGGGTTTCATCTGAAAACCCCGGGTATTCACTCAGACCTGACGTTTTCTTCGTGTATGGAAGGTCAAGGTATATATGTGTATATATATATAAATACATATACCATGCAGTATGGGATACTGTGGGATGATGGATCAAATATTGGAGTGGAAAAACTTGTGGGTCTATGATGGTCAGTTGCTTGAATCCTACTTTGACTCTTTCCATCAAAGATATATCTTTCTGCAACAGTGAGGAGAGTCGGCATACAGGACATCTTAGCTCAGATCATGAGATAAATGGGTTTGTCTAAAACCCGTCACCTCCAAAAACGCTTGATACTCATTTCCCGATAGTTTTTACCGCAACTTGTTGTCGCTCTCCCCCATTTCTATCCAGAAATCTCTCCATTCCAACCGCTCAGAAATCAATCGTTTTGGACACCGAACTCACCAAAAACTTATGCCGCGGCACATAAATCTCCTCCTCATTCAATGTGGAACTTTTGAAGTGCCTCAGTGTAGCAACTCTGCCCAAGGAGAAAATGGTGGCTTGATCAACTGCAACAGACCTGCAACTGGCAACTCCATGGATGATATGGTTGAACCATGTTGAAATACTTGGGAAAATTTGGGAAAGGGAAACTTGAATGGGATTCCCATCATTCATAGATGATAAAAAATATTCCAAACAGAGGGCTGGAACCGACCAAGAAAGGCCGTGTCTTCGAGGTAGCCGGGTCAAGTTCCAGTTTTAGCTTCATGGCTATTTTCAAGGAATCCCATTTGAGACAAACTCAACTCACACTGCTGGTTTTCCATTGTATTCATTTTATATTTACATGCATTACCATATATATTATATATGCATATCATATAAAATATTATATATGCATATCATATAATATATATAAAATGTACATCTATAATAATAATAGTAATAATAATAATAATAATAACAATAGTAATAATAACAATAATAATAATAATAATACTAATAATAGTCATGTAATCAGCATATATATATATATGGACAGGATGCTCCACTGATGTTGTACCCCCATGTTTTTTCACTCCCCCCATCTCTCTTCCACTTTTCAAGCGGCCATGCAGCAAAAGCTGCGGGTCCTGCACCAATGCAACTTCCGAGGAGAGTCGCCTGCCCGATCTTCCGATAGCGATTGGGCTTGCGAGTCATCACCAATCCTGCGCATTCCATGGATTGGTTAATGGGAAATTTTACAGGAAACCCATGGGATTTTCCCATAAAATTGCTGGGGGGTTCCTGTAAATTTTCCTATTAACCAATCCATTGAGCGGATGGATTCCATGGATTTCATATGACGTCAACATACTTCAACAAGGTTGTTGAGGCTCAGAAATTGCCAGAATGTGAACCCTGGGGGAACTACACATGTTTGCAAGTTGTGACCGGTAAACAGCCAAGTCTTTGAGTAGTGGGCAATAGTTTGACACATATACTCAGGTACTGTGACAGAGAGGTTCTTTTTGGGGTCACCAGCACCCTCCACCTCCACCGGCGCCGCCGCACCTATGCCGAGGCCAATCACGGAAAATGCCTGAGGAAGCGGGGATGTAGACCGCTCACACCATGATCTTCACCGAAAATATGCATCGCCATGCATCGCCAATGGTCTGGTCATGTCTGGTCATTACTATATGTCATGAAAACATCTTAAAAATTACAATGCTCCCCAAGCTCCCAACCCTCCGTTGTTATTTGGAGTGCTTCCAAGTCATCTGGAGGCTCATCCCAGGGTCACAAGGGATCCCCAGGTCCCCACCTGTGCGAATTTGTAGCTGATGTGCAATTGCATTTCGTTCCAGGGTTTTGGGATGTCACGCATCTCCTCATCTGGAAGATTCTGATGCGCCAACCAGTTCCTGATGAGCTCAGGCCCTACCCAAGGTGATATGAGATCTCAACAAGCCTGATGAATTTTGATGTCCAGGGATGGCTGTTTACTTGGACACAGTATCCTACAAGTTTAAAATTTACTCGATCGTAAAGGAGCAAATTTCATCTGGGTTTCCAAAAGATACTCAAAAAACGAAAATTGTTTCAAGATTCGAACGATTGCCAGTGATACACATGTGGACTTGTTTTTTTTCAACAATGAATATCATATAATATAATGAAACTAATGAGAAAAAACACATGTCACAAGCGAAAATTGTGCTGCCACCCAGTCTCCTCATGAAGGCTTTGTTGAAGCCCCAAGACCCAAAGAGCCCTGCAAGTCCATCTGCCAACTGCACTTCCATGGCACCACTGGATCTACCGGGTAACGCAATACGTGCTACGTCCCAGAAAGACACCCATGGAAATCCCAGGGATGGAGTTCCCAGGAACCAATCTTTGAAAGCATGAGCCTTTTTTGCCTCCAAATCTATGAGAGATCTGAAGTTTTCTTCCTTGACATATCTTCACATGTTTCTGGCCAGACTGCTCGCAGCTGCAAACAGCCCAGGAGTTTATACCGGAAAAATGACAAACACCATCCCCTTAACTTTTCATGCTTGCTTAGTTTCGTGGTTTCAACATGTTTCAAAGATCCTGCGTCGCCTCCTCTCATGGCAAGCCCCCCGGTAAGCGCCCCACTCGACAGAAAGCAAACTTTAGACTCTTTAGAGTATGTCAGAGTGTATGTCAGAGGATCAGGACAAATGTCGCAATATATTTCAGAATATACCAGTATGTCACTATGTCAGGCTAAAGTTCAGACTTTACATCAGAATGTATGTGTCATACTTTTTGTCACATGAACATGTTCATAGCAAATGTATGCAAATGTCGGAATATACGTCAGGATACATGTGAGAATATAACTCAAAATATTTGAGGGCACATGAAATTCACAAAGCAAATGTCTGAATATGTGTCAAACCAGATGACATGAGATTCGCCAAGGCAAATCTCAGAATATGTGCCCTGAAAATGTGTCAGAATATGCGTCAGAACATTTGCCGGAAGATATGATTCAGAAGATATGTAAGGATACACGTTAGACACTGTTAGACTGTATCTGTCAGGATATATGTTCGAAGAAATGCGCACTTTTGTATCAGAATCAATCACATGATTACGTGTCAGATTTTTTGTCAGAATGTTTATTGCGGTTGGGATCGCACGAAGTAAAGTTGATCCCAACCACAGGCAGTTCAAAGATTAGTTTGAACATGTTTTAAAGTAACTATCATATTTCCCTCATCCAAATGGTGGTTTCTTAAAATGGGGGATCCCCAAGTCACTATAGGTTTCAATATTAAAATTGCCTAATGACTTGGATGATTTGGGGTACCCCCATGACTTAGGAAACCTCCAAATCATCCGAAGCCAAAATGAACCAATCTTCACGGCGCACCCAAGCAGGGAGGCGCCCGCCAGAAGGCGTTCAGTCATGGCTCATGGCACCTCCATCGTTGAGCGCCACCCATTCCGAATATGCTCGGCGATGGGGAACATCAATCAGAAAATCCCAAGAAAGGTTGGGAAAACACATGTTGAAAACCAAATATTCCAAGAAACATGCTTGAAACCAATTCACAATGTGGGAAACATTGTAAAACACCATCAACCAGAACATGTTCGATGATTTTGAGGGAAAAAATCAAGGATGAAACGATGATGGTTTTTACTACTAGTAGACCAAAGATGGGGAGGTTTTCCGGTAAAAAAAACCTCTGAAGCAAGTCTGGGAACAAACCAAGAACCAATGATTATAGCTGGTGGTTTGGAACTGCGGGGATGCCCCCGTTCGTGATCATCACTTGGGGGAGCAACACTTGAATTCGACATTGAGCTGGATCATTTTCTCGAAACTCATCCAATAAATATTGATATATGTCCCGCAACTGATGGAGTACTAATGGATTGCAGCCTCTTCAATGGGTTTCCAAACAAAAAATACCTCATCGTTGTACGGCACCATGCGCCGTTTTCATCCAGTCAAGTCCGTTCATCATCCGCCTCAATCTCCTCCATCGACCAAGAAATGTGAATCCCCTACAAGTCCAACCACTTTGTTGGCTTTGGAACTGATCTTTGACCCTGCACTGTGGAGGACTGCGGAGGTGAAACTACCTCTGTCAACCTGTCTGTTGTTGACATTTTGAAACTTGAGCAATGCAATTTTTGTGCGATGCGAACCCTTTGAAGGTTTACAATGGTTTACAAACATCATGAAAATTGGTAAGGCAGGTGAGCCTCAGGTGCCACTCCATAGGGTTGAAAATTTATGTGTACCACATTGCCCTGCAATCAGACCACTTTCCCCGGTGGGATCCCAAGGGGGTGACCGAAAGCACATTTTTCTGCGCTTGAGCCACGACACCCAAGGATGAGAAATATTACATTAGCCTTACATAGCTGAGAATTACTTGATTCTATTAGTATTAGTTTACTGCACCATTAAGATCCATCACATTAAGATTGCCATTGTCAGCATTCGTATCATGTTGCTATGAGATATCTGAATATATCTGAGATATATCTCAACTTTCTGAAACACGTTTGCCAAAAAACACCAAGACACCTCAAAAACGACTGCGCTCATTCACCGTTTTTTCGTTCCAATCGATGATTTCGGTGCGACGTCAGTCGGCCTGGGTTCATGGCTTGCTGGAGAATCCAATAGTTCGATGATTTACCTCATTGATTTAAGTGGGATGGGTTTCCTAAAATAGGGGTACCCCCAAATCATCCATTTTGTAGATGGATTTTCCATTATAAACCATCCATTTTTGGGTACCCCCATTTTAGGAAACCACCATATATATAAATATATATATATATGTAATTTATATGTACAGCATATAACTTCCCGTGAGTACCAGAGGGTAGATGAAAGTCACTTTAAGCTGCAAAAAGCGCAGGCGTCCACCAGCAGGAACACCAAAACTGTCTAAAAAATTGTGGCAATCTTTCGGTTCCATTTTGGGGGGTCACTAATTAGTTATTAGTTAATGGGTCAACATAATTTTCAATAGATGTTTTCAAGTTTCAACCGGTCCCTTTCAAATGTTTGTTTCACATGTCTCCCGACTGAAAAGATTGTTCTCCCTAGCTTCATGTGCTTGTCACCGAAAGTTCGGAGCATCATCCCCGCATCCGGGATGAAAAACCATTCAACACTCTTTCGAGGGGATGAAGGGTCCGCCAATGGTGCAACATTTGCGGGTCACCTTTACTTTCCATAATCCGTCCTGAATTCAATGGGCTCAAATTGTTTTGAGATCATACACATCTTGAATGTATCAACCAACACTTCTCCATTTTATGCCTAAATAAATCTAAATAAAATCCAACAACTGGTGTCGCAACGTTTCCTAGCACTGGACTTCCCTTCCCAACACCCCCGGAAACAATGAGTGCAAACGGTTTGAAGACCATCAAAACTATATGATAAAGATTCCCGACCCTGACGTTCTCTTCTTTCCTGCCCATCATTTATGGGGCTTGGTAGGCCAGCGATGTTGCAATATTTTGCAGAATCTTTTTGGAAATAAATCCACCTTTGTTATCATGTATTGATAGGTAAATGATATTGAACTCAATTGTCTTGATGAATCTTGCCCCAACATCAATCGACCAAGCATCTACTCTACTTTTATAGTGACTCTCAAGCCGGGATGGGTTACCAAAGGGGAACCCCCCGTCTTTCATGTGATCAAGCTGTAATGCAGCATGAATTCATGGTTTCAATCCACATCAGGTCCTCATGTGATCAGCTGGTGAATCAATCTTACCCAAAAGAGTGTGTCCAAAAGGAGGCTACCCCGAATCCAATAGCTTTATCATCAACTTGGCAATTCTTCATCGCAGGTTTGGGGATAGATATAGCCTGTTTCGAGGCAAAGCATGAGAAAGGGAATGCCTGTTTCAAGCTACAAAAGTGGGGAAGATTTCGATGCTTTGCATATGACCTTGCCTCTGAAAGCTCCTCCTCGCCTGCCAACGCCTGAAGAATGTGATTGGAAAATTCTGTTCCTTTGGTGAAAGTGCAAAATTTTGGAGGTCGGACTGGAGTTGAAGCAACAGAAATGCTAATTGAACATGCTTGAACTGAAACCAGAAAACAATTGCTGGATTCGAATGAAACTAGAACAACAAAACAGTATTCACCGCCAACCAAAAACAAATCTGTTGATCTTTTTGACCAATCACCATGTTGCATCCCCAATGGCTTTCAGGGATTAGTTTCAAGATCAGCAAGAGATCAGATACGGGTATTTCAAGAAATGGAACTCCAAATGCCATTGACCAGGGGTTGGAAAATGTCCTAATTGAACATCACGCAGCTATTGGCGAAAAAAAATATAACAGATACTTGAAAATGATCCAAAGCAGGCAATTTACCAACCCCTGTTGAAAGGGTCTAGCCCTGGAGCAAGGAAACCTCATCTTCCACACAGAATGGTCACCTGGGTTCCAATCCATCTACTTTTCAGGTGGACCGGCAACTCCCTTCCCCTTAGTACCCATTGTTCACTTTTTTGCTAGTAAAATAAATTCCTCACATTCCGGGGAATGCCTCGGGTATCGTCTGTCAACCACAATTTTGCAAGACCTTCCATCATCTCCAGAAATACTGATTAGTTGTGATGTAAGAACTCACATCGGCATGGGTGATAAGTGATAACAATACCCACTCAACATCTCTATATATATATATACAGACCCCCGTTTCGTATTGGATCCATTCATTTTGGGGGGTTCCATATAGAGCATTTAATATTGAGAGAATGGGATTATATATATACATGTATCATATGGTTCAACAACTAAAATTCCAGTAATTAGTTTTATGATGTTATATGTATAGTGTGTCGTGACTATTAGATCTATATACTGGATAATGTGTATCTTATATATATAAATACATATATATAATCCACATATATACCCATGATTACCCCGTATTTTTCACCATCCACCAGTCCAAGTCCCTGACCTCGTAAACCCTTTGAGCATCGTTGCCTAGGTTCCAAGTCAAAATTCCCCAGGTGACACCGTCGCTTCTCAGGTAGTGCCCAGTTTCTACGGTGGAATCAGCAGATGCTATCGGCTTCCTCAACCGACAATGCCCGCGAGAAATTATACACTCTGGTTGTCATCCTGGAGCAGGAAAATCCTCCATTTTTCAGTGGTTTGGGTGACCTCTATAAACCTGAAAAACCTGAAAATTTGTGCAAAAGCGCCTTGGATCAAATCACCGATCCACCATCCCCTCATCAATCCACGCCACGGACGGCTTCGTCGCTATCGCCCAGGAAGCAAGCGACCAGGGCGGGGCTCGCACCTGAGAGGGTCCTTTTGAGCAAACAAACATGGTGGAAAAACTGTGGAAAGCCATGGACAAACCAGCAAAATGCAGGACAAATGACGAAACATGAGGATCTCATGGGGGTACTTCGAAAATTTACCCCCTGGTAATCTCAGATAGCAACGGAAACTTATAGAATTCCACCATGGAAATATATAATTTCATTCATAGGGAGAATCATCATACTATGGCTATGACTATCCATGACTTCCATGGCAAACTGTTGAATTACCATAGGGTAGGTTCAATGGCATGGGTTAAAACCTCCCTGACGGCAGTGGTTAGTCAGCGAAGTTCATCATGAGTGAAGTTACCTGCGTTGCTTTCAAGTAGCCTCTGGTACTCAAACATGGCTGGCTCGGAAATCCCCTATAAGCGAAGGTTTGAATGGGAAAATGTTCTACTGTGTAAATCGAAGTGTTATGAGATTGTCCATTGCCATGTTTTACTACCAAAGGGTATATAATCAATCGCAACAGTGACACTTAATCTAATGTAATGCATTAATTAAAATTCCTTGTGATTTGGAGGAAACCGTAATTTACAAGTGTCGGACGTTCCATTGTTGAAACCACCATCAGTTTAATGAGGAGCCTTTGTACATACTTGTATAAGCTTATACTTGATAATAAATCCCAGACTAGATTTCAAGCCATTTATATAGCAACCCATGAAGACACTGCAATTCCAACTAAGCTGCTCTAACATTGAACATGGATAATCACGGTAAATCACAGTTCTATCTTTTCGAGGATTACTACATTGGTTGTTCCACCATGTTCCACCCCCGTAATCTGTTCATCATTGGGGATCATCGTCCCATTTCACATTTCCAAAGGAATCATACGCAAACTACTCGTTTTTGTGGTCCACTCCAAACAGAAGTGAGCAACAACCGCAGCAGCCGAAAACAAAACGGGGTTTGAAGATCCGGGACATATCAATAAATCATAATAAACCACAATCGATCTGGGTAAAATGTAATAATTCACCAACCTGAAAGGCTATAATGGCCTAATTCGCATTCCTGACCATCATTCTAAACCACTTCTTCTGGGTCAACACATTTCCTGACCTCGGCTTCGACCCGGAAAAAAACCCGTCTTGAGTCGCGAACTCAATTTCTCCAGGGCTGCCACGGCCTCAGTGTCAGGGCCATGAAATCTATGGTCAACAATGGTTGAGGGGGTTTTCCAACATGCTTTTTAACCAACAATAGTGGATGAATCATGGATAAATCATGCACCAGTCATGGATAAATCATGGATGAAAAATGGATGACGGATGAATGGTGGATGAAATCGCGTTTTTTTTTAGAATACCCGTAATCGACCATTTGCTCTAGAAGTCATGGCCCATTTCGTTCGATGAGTGCCCTATTCAACATTGTGATGTTCAATATCGATGTTACTTACCAAAGGGTACGCATGATTGATTGATGTCGGTTGGTTCATCAAAAATTCACCGCATCCAAAGCAGTGCAGTGTTTGAAGGTCGCGAAAACCTTCTACTCTCCCTGCACAATTTCGTCCAAAATTCCCTGATGCAGGAGCAAGTTGTTCGCAAACAATAGATACTTAGATAATCATATAACTGGTAAGTAGATCGATAGATAGATTGGATTCAATTCAATTTGATTTGATTAGAATAGATAGATAGAGAGATAGACAAATTAATATCGAATAATGACAACTAGCTAGTTCGCTAGCTAGCTAGATAGATAGATAGATCAATGGATAGATAGACACAGATTGCATCACAGTAGATATCATTTTCTATGTCATACTAAAAGGCAAGGGTGGCCAGAGAGATTGGAGACAGAGAGCCTGAAGGCATTCCAGCCCCATTCAAAGGAATTTCTTTTGCACTCCCTGGTCCCGTTGTTATATGGGGGTTTCCTAAACTAGGGGGACTCCAAATCATCCAAAATAAGATCATTTTAAAAATGAAACCCATGGTTTCGGGGTACCCTCATTTTAGGAAACCTCCATATAATTGTAACCCCACGATTTTCAGTTTTATTGATTGGTGCACCCATTGACCCATTGAACCTCCTGGACAGAAACGGCGCAAAAAGGCTGGTGGAATCTTTTTCGGATCTTATTTTCCTCTCAAGTGAATGGAAAGCCATGGCCAGCTTGACCTGTCACGTCTGCCGTGTCTGCCATGTTTTCTGGAGCCTCTTGGCCAACAGCTGTTGCTGGAGCTGCTTCCTCCGCGACCTCGTGCACCGCAGCGCCGTCCGCAGAGCCATCTCCGAGCTCTCCTTCATCTGCCGTCGCTGGCCTAGGGACGAAGTGGGAGGATGAGTTCACCAACATCCCAGTGCTGCATCTGTCATTGACTTTTTGCAAGTGGTATATTCACAACAGCTTCAGACCGTCATGCTATTGTACTATTCAATGATATATAACATTATAGTTTTAATACATCATGTAACAAAATTCAACATATCATGATCATTAGTGGTCAGTATCTATGCAAATGTTTGCACATGTATGCAGCCATCCCTCGAACCCACCTGATGCAGGTGTTTGAATTTGCTGCAAGCTACTCCCAATCCATAGAGATCTGAATGAGACCCATAGCTTCGCAATAGTTTGCAGAAGTAGTTGTATGTACATGAAAAGAAATCAGTCCAAGAAAGATAGTCACTCATCCCGGGCTATGGCTCAAAATTTGGCTTCAAAAATTAGATGCCAAAGACTAAACATGGCCAGTCAACCTGTCCCCCCAGGGTCCAAATTCTGAAGCTTCCCCAGATCATCCCACAGCTCAAAAATCTCTTGAGTTCATCTGCCCTTTGTTCATCTGGTCAAATTGGGTCCACCCCCAAACGCTCGTTTCAATAGGGAAAATATGGGAAAATGAGGTTCGAAACATGTCTAAACTGTCTAATCCCGACCAAGTTTCTATGGGTTTTTCCATTGGTTTCCCCTATTTTAAGGACCAAAACGACCCGCAGCGTTTTCTCCCTGGCCGCCTCTCAGCATCGCTGGCAGGCAGCTCCGTCACCTCGGACGCCTCCGGCAGGTCAGGGCCCGTCCGCCAGTGGGACCCAAGCTGTTGCTCCCAGTCAAGAAGCTCCTGCTGGGGGCTCGGGGTCACGACTGTAATAACTTGGTTGAGGATGTTGAGAAAATCATAAAAACCACCACCGAAATACCAAGAAAATTGGAAAATCATTGACACCGAAAGTCTTGAAGAGTCCAGAAAAACAACATGGAAGATGCAGAATCTCTCCTTTACTTGACTATAAGCTCGATCTATAATTTTAAAGCTACGGTATGAAATCCTTTCACCAACAGAGCAACACTCCACCACCAGGGTCTGCATCACCTCTGATTTCAAGTGGCGGCACGTGACCACCACTGTTTTTTTCTTTGACAAGATATAGACAAAATCATAGAAAATCCATTAAAATCGCGCTTGATTCGAGGAGATACCCTAGGGTAATCTGACATCGATGTGGAAAATTGCCCAGTCATAAAGATGATTTGCCTATAGAAAATCTTAGAAAATAGATCTTTGCACATCTATGTTAGTAAAAACGCCAGGGTAGCCCCAAAAAATTCCCCGGAGGCGTCGTCCTCCGAAGTCGCTACTCGAAGCGTGAGCCTCCAGCGCTGTTTCAGCCACTCTCTGGCTGGGTAGAGACTCAAGGTGCGCGCCGCTGTGTCGACACGCAAGGAAGCACCATCGCCAGGTCCTGGGGTCTAAGACCCCGAAATCCAGCCCCAACCCCTGGCAGGAAAAAAGCATCCAAATCGCAGGCTTAGCAAGCCAATATGGCATTGAAATCCAACCATATTCATCAATATTCAACATCAACATACATCAAGAAACATCAACAATTTTGATGTTTCTCTCTGAATGTCAATGCATGATTGAAGTCTAAAGGACATCAAGTCTCACTGTGTTACCTGCGATTGATATACCCAGACTTCTGAGAGATCCGGTCCGAAAGTAACTCTCAAAACTTGTGGTGATGGAGGGGCCAACAAAAATCAAACATGTTCCAATAGATTCCCCAAACGGTTGATAAATGTTGATAACATTGGATGATATACCCCATTGGGAAGTGAAGCCGGCGTGAACACTCAGCCTTCCAAATGAATTTGCCCCCGGAAACTCTAGAGCTCTTTTGTAATGTTGTCCTTGTAAGGTGTTAACATGTGTACAAAATCAGACCTTGTTTCCTGTTGCGCGATGGGTACAGCGCATCAAAAGGTTTCATATAAAATCCAAAATTTGCTATCATGTGCTTGTTGGAACACAAACAGATTAAATACATCGTATAAGCCAGCAATCCTCGTCTACCTGCATGCAACAGCTACGTTGGACCTGTGTTTGAGACTGCATCCGTATCCTCCATGTAGAAGCTACCCAGAATGATAACAAGTCGCCAAGCTCAAATGGTGGTAGTTCCCCCTTATGAACCATCATCGTGGGCAAATGAGTCTACTTCACAAGCTGTAAATATACCACTCTAACTGACTCTAACTAATCCATTCTATCCATCCAAATCCCATGCAAATCCCATGCGTCTGTGCCGTCAAGAGCATCAAAATCCACCCAAAATCTGCAGAGAAGGAGCTCCCAGACCACACAGGCCCACTGGCTTCCGGCAACCCATCATAGCAGTGCACAGAACCCTCCTCCGCTTCGATCTCAAAAAGATTGAAGCGAAAACACGCGCAAACATGTCAACTTTAGCTTGTGGAAAATGTGGTGCATACAATAATATATATATATATATAGCAAACAGAATGCAAAATAACAAAATACATCAGAGAGTTCTGAGATTTTGAAGCCAATCCAGTCCTTGGTCAACAGCAAATGACAGCTCCTCCAATGTCTCAACAGGCCGGTCTGCCGCTCCACCGTGCCTTGCTTTACCATCAAAGCTGTCACTGGAGGCACCGGGCGTTCCCAGTCAGGGAGCCTAGGCAGCTCCAGGGCAGCACTGGGCTGACGGTAGGGACTGGCCTCGTTGGCCGTGCGCGCCAAGGTGTTGTAGCAACTGGCCATACAGGCAGCCACATCTGAAAGGATCCTAGCGGCGAAAAGGTCACCAGGTGGTTTCACCATGAGTCCCCGAGATTTCATGAAAGAAGGAAAACCTTGAAGATTTGGGAAGATAATGACGATAATGTTCCCATATGTTCCCATTCAACTTTGATGGCTCAGCTCAGAATCGCTCTCCCACGCTCTCCCAAATGATGCCGGAGTACATCAACCGAGGGGCCCTCAATATGTCATCTCCTTCTCAGAAATGGTTTGAACCACGCTCAACTTCATAACTACACGTTTGGTTTCAAAATGTTTCATATACTACTTGGTGAGTATTCCCAGTTCATGGCTCATTACAATCCCCCTCTCAAAAGGTAGTATGATGTATATTGTTACAACCCTTTGTGAAGAATCTATGTAAAATCATCAGCCATGGGTTTTTTGCGCACCTGGCCTCTTGGACAGGGCCCGAAAGCGCTCACCCTCCTCTCGCAGCTTCCGCGTCAGCCCGGCAGCCTTCTGGTGGGCCGTCTCGCTAACGTCCCCGAACTTCGCCACGCACTTCCGATAGGCGACTTCGGAGGCCCAAAGACCTGGAAGTTTTTTGATAAGCCATCCAAGTTATCATCCATGGATGTGGTTGGTCATGTCTGAGGGGAAACTATCTTGTTGAAAAGGGGCAACACATGGTAACACAAGTTCGAGAAACACCCAAATGGCTCGAATCATCATCAAATTGTCAAATGATAAAACATGATAAAACAAAGAAAACTACGTACAATATTGATATTAGATTTGGATAGATTTGGGGCATCTATGTTTGAAGAATCCAAATTGGAAAGGCTGGCAAAAAAAAGGTGTATCGCTGGCTCGGTTTCGTTGGCCAAATCCATGGGAGCAATCAATCACTCGCCCATCACGATCAATCACGAGGGTCCAGTTAGCCAGTTGTAGATACCCTCCGGTAATCAAACATCACAACATAAATATATATATATATATATCACAATTGGAAATCCACCCTTTAGTTCGATGATTTTGCCAGCTATAAACCTCCATTGAGGATTCTCCAGCTAGCCACGTTTGAATTACCATCACCAGGATTAGCCCAGGATGGTCCGGATGGTTGTAACTTCCATTGTATCCTGGGGAGGACGTCCCAACCTAGGATGCCCCAACTTCCAGAGATGATTGGATCTCCGGGGTTGAAACTTGGCCGGCCTGGACCTGTGGAATGCAAATGCAGGGTTTTGCAAAACACATTTCGAACTAGATTGGGTGGACTGGAAAGTGATGACGGTTGTCTTGAAAAGGATGAGTGCCCACTCGTAACACCACCCATGAAGTGGCACTTCAAATATGAAGTAAACTGGAAAGTTAAAACTATAGCTTTGAGACGCTTTGAGAGCTTTGAGACGCTTTGAGCGATTCGGCTCAGCCCGGCAAGGAGGAAGCCAAGACCAAACTTTGTGGGCCCCAAAGAACAACAAAATCTGGAGCACCCCCGGTTCTGCTGAAGTGGCACCTGTGAGGTCTTGTGTTTCCAAGTGCTTTTTGCACAGGGCTTCATGTTTTTGCCAAGCACCTAGGTGCGGTCTGCCAGCCAAAAAGATCCAAAAAAACCTAAACAACAGGTAAAAATGTAATGTACAAGTTCGCCACTCTCTGGTGATGTGCTTAAGATTGCTTACGCATCTTAAGTTATCAAATATTGGCGGGGTATTGTATGGTATTCTCGTCCCAAGGAGCTTTGGAACATATGAAGAATATATGAAGAATCAAGAAACATGCCACATGTTGGTAAAAGCCACACACATAGAAATCAATGTTTGGATGCCTTCTGATAATGGAGACCAACATGGTAGTAAACCAAAATCAACTGAAAACACTCCACGGCACTGAGGCAGTCCGCATCTTTGGCCTCTGCTTCTCTGAGAAGTTGTTCTGCCAGCAAAATGGTCTTAAAACCCTCTCTGCTGACAGCTTCAAGGTCCTTGAAAGGCTCACTGTTCTCCAAGAGAACCTGTTGCGCAGATGCTCCAACGATTCCCCAAAGAATCCCAAGGATTGGGGGTACTAAAACCGACCTCGCAAGTCCGAACGGTCCTCACGGCATCAGTAATCTCGTCTAAAAACACTATATAAAACAGGCTGCCAAAACATCATTCTCTTTGGCTTCAGCAGCTTTCACCACCCTGGGAAGATCAGGATATTGGGCGAATTGAAACAGTTTAAACAGTCAAATGTCTCAAGTGTCCAAGACATTTCATAGGGATTCAGCCAAGTCCCCCATTTCGGTGACACCCTTTTGGTATGTTAGGGTTTATGTGTCGGGCTCATTCACTAAAAGCCATACTCCAGCAACCTAACAAAACGATATGGAAAATCCAAAAAAAAAATCAAGAAAGTAGACCATTTCTAGTAAGGTATGTTTCCATCAATTTTCACAGCATTTTTTCTGAATCACTGTTGATCCCCACCCTGATCCCCAATGGTCGCCTTGAAGGAGCGGCTGACCTCAGCCAGTTGCTGTGCACAGTCCAGTTGCACGGAGGACAAGAAATCCGCATCCGCGAGGTCTTCACAGGACCAGTCCTCCGGGCGCGCCAGCGCACGACTCGCGAAGCTGCGGAGACGTTTGCTCACCTCCTAGAAAAGTTGGGCAGGGAAAAAGAAGCATTGCCCTTGAAAACATGTACTGTACTTATATGATCTTCTATGTGAGGGTTTCCTAAAATGGGGGTACCCAAAAATGGATGGTTTACAAGGGAAAACCCTATTAAAATGGATGATTTAGAGGTACCCCTATTTTAGGAAACCTCCATGTATACTGTATACATACAAATCATGTAAAGGGTATGGATCATTCCGCAGTTATCCGGATGTATGGAACGAGTGAGCTCCATATACAGTAAGCGGTTTGATCCGGACTTACTGAAAAGGTATACTGAAGTGGCCTGGTATAAGTACATCTGGTCATTTTATGGATCAAGGGTATGGATCCTGGATCATATCACTTTGAGATGTATGGATCATGGGAATGGATCGGGGCCATGGATCGTGTGTGGGTCCAGGGTATGGATTGGGGCCTTACATTTTGAGCCACGGCCATATCATACATAGAATACTATGGATTACTATGAAGTAATGTAGATTATTATAGATGTGTACACATGTGTGTGTATGTGTGGGTGTTTGTTCTGCCTGACACAACTGTGCAAAGGTTCTGCCTCTCGTATCATCGGGTGCCGCGGGTTTTCACAAGAATAAACACGTATTGAGGTCTTGTCATCTGAAAAAGACGCCTGTTTTGCCACAAGCTACCTGAAAAAATCTGGTAAACTAACATAGCTATTGAAAATGGCCATTTATAGTGGATTTTCCCATTAAAAATTGTGATTTTCCATAGTTATGTTAGTTCACCAGAGGGTAATTCCCGGTTTTTGAGAAATCCACCCTCATGCAGCGATGCAACAAAAGAGATGCTGAGGGTCCCAGAAACCGAGGAAGGCTGTGGTTGGTGGTCATCTTGTATGCCAAGACAGATTGGATATACAAATCATATCAAATTCCAGTGTGGATCAAAACACCATGTCTGATCAAACACCAGGCCATTCTGTTTGATACATATCACCTGAGTTTATTTCTATGTCTGTTTTCTTGCTTGTGTGCATCAAAATCGTTTTTGGATTTGTCTGCATCATCCTTTCGGATTCCATGGTGCGCGGGAATCCCACTATTTGCTGGATACAAATTCATCCAAAAAAAATGTTTAGCCAACCATTCACCTATTTCCAAGACAATTATATACAAACCTTCCTCTAAAGGATACACAAATCCCGCCATTCAATTTTTTTTGGGAATCATTTCATAAAGCTGCTCCAGGGGGATACTCCAGGCGTCTGTCAAATTTATGGATCCACATTTCCCCCTTTATCCCCATTGTAGTTCCTTTTAGATTATCTTTACATCACCCTTTTTGGGTTTCTCTGAAAATAGGGTACTAGTAAATAGCATCATTTTCCACATTGAAATGGCCAGGCTAGACCCCAGTTTCAGACACACCCACTTTCCGATTCCATTCCTCATCTCTGCCCATCCCTGCCCACACCCAGGCACTCCTCGTCTAATTCTGCACGCTCCTTCAGTTGAGCCTTCACCTAGACAAAAAAAATTAGCGCGCGCGCGGCAGACGTGTTGGAGGTATGTATTGCAGTATGTATCTCTATGTAATACAATGTGTGTAATATGCCATGCGACACAGTAATCCCGAAAAAAATAGAGGAATTAATTTTCATCATTTTGATGGGGATTTATTTCTCTCTCTTTTTGGCGCTGACTGTGCACCTGTATATCTAGTATATGGATACAAATTATTTACAATAATTCAATAACCTGAGCGAAGGCCGTTTTGGAACAGGTGCCCCTACTAACCATCATTCCAGTGACGTCGCAGTGGGATCATTATGATTGGTCCACACATGTGTGTATATTATACATATATAGTGCATATATATATATATATGCAAACGAAACATAGATTGTATATCGTTGTATAATCAATGTATATCATGTGCATGTATATACATATTGGATATTGTACCAAAATAGTGTATTCTCCTGGATATTAGATATTAGAGTATAGAACAAGATGATGTTTGTATATATACATTTACTTCAACTATATTCACGTGTACAAACAAAACGATATTTATGTGAAGTATGTAGAGATCCATATCGGGGTATCCCAAATGCCTGGATTTAAAATATGTACAGGGTACAGTATATATTCTGGTTGGTACAGTCGTTCTACCTAAGATATACTGAGGGCCTTATAGGGCCTTATTCAGGGCCCACCATTGTACCCCGTTGAAGTATAGGGTAGCTTGTGTAATATTTACCAGATTCTACCGAAAGTTGTGGGTGGGTTGGGTGGGGTGGGGTGAGGCATGTTAACGTCATGTACAGTTGCGGTCATGTTACGTTGAGGCCATGTTGATGTTACGTTGATGAGGGTGGGGTGGGGTGGGGTGGGGTGGGGCATGCTAACATCATGTACAGTTGCGGTCATGCTACGTTGAGGCTATGTTCATGTTACGTTGATGAGGGTGGGGTGGGGTGGGGCATGTTAACAGCATGGACAGTTGCGGTCATGTTACTTTGAGGCTATGTTCATGTTACGTTGATGAGGGTTGGGTGGGGTGGAGTGGGGCATGTTGTTAAAGTCATGTACAGTTGCGGTCATGTTACGTTGAGGCCATGTTGATGTTACGTTGATGAGGGTTGGGTGGGGTGGGGTGGGACTGTTAATGTCATGTACAGTTGCGGTTGCGGTCATGTTGCGTTGAGGCCATGTTGATGTTACGTTGATGAGGGTGGGGTGGGGTGGGGTGGGGCATGTTAACATCATGGACAATTGCGGTGCGGTCATGTTACTTTGAGGCTATGTTCATGTTACTTTGATGAGGGTTGGGTGGGGTGGGGTGGGGCATGTTAACGTCATGTACAGTTGCGGTCATGTTACGCTGAGGCCATGTTGACGTTACGTTGATGAGGGTTGGGTGGGGTGGGGTGAGGCATGTTAACGTCATGTACAGTTGCGGTCATGTTACGGCCTTGAAAAGCGTAAGCCACATCAGACATCTTTTTAACTATTGTGATTCCCAAGCAAGGACTCGTCAAAGACAAACTACTGTTGCTGCGTGACCTTGTGAAATAAAGCTGTGCGGTCGAAAACAGTAATGGGTTTTCGACTGGTAGGCGGTGACAACACGGCTGAAGCCCTGGCCTCCGTCACGAAAAGACAGTTGCACAGACGTGGTCTCATGTCAGTGCCTAACGGTTCCATTGAACATCGTAACGTCTTGGCCGTACACCATATCAAGCAAAACTGTCCTCGATGCTCTGAAAAAAATCAGAGAACTGGCCATGAATGGCTTGCAGCCGGTCACCAAAATTTGGGACGACCCTCCGTGGAAGCTGTGAAAAAAAGGCACTGCTGCACTGACATTGATGATTACAAGCTCAACAGTTTCGACCATGATTTATTGAAGGTATTCCTGAAGCAAACCACTGAAAATTTAGCAGATTCAAGACAAAAAATGCTGCAAATACCATCGAAAACAGATCACGACTTCAATTTTACTTTGGAAAACGCAATAAAAACATAAACTTCACATAGATAAAACAAGAAAAACAAGCTGACTATCAACAGGTCCTTGTTGTAAACATCTTCAAATCCACTGCAAATACCGTTGAAAAATGCCGAGATATCATTTTCCCTGCGATTCCACAATGAAAACACACGTTGGTTGCCATAAATTCTATGTTCCAATGTTCAAAATGCTGTCAATTGCATGGCGATTTACGAAAACGCATAATTCACGTGTGCTCTATTTATCGCCTTTCACATCCAACTTCGCGCAAGCCAATTTTCTTTGGCACGTTGAAACGCAGTATAAACTTACAACTCCAACTTGTGTGAAATGTACATTTCGCTACAGTAATAATCCCTTCCCCCCAATACTAAACCCCCCCCTCCCCCCCCCTAATAATAAACACCTGAGGTAGTTTTTAGCATTAGGGGGGTATTTATTATTAGGGGACCCTAATAATAAACACCGGACCGTAATATTCAAATCAATTTGAATTCTTTTTTAAAACGCAATTAATACGTTGCCAAAAATTGGATTTCGAAGCGGACCCTAATAATAAACACCCCTGGGCTAACTAGTTTTTATTATTAGGGGGTAGAAACCACAAATGGTGGCTTTGTTTTTAAATTGTTTTCTAAAGGGGATCAATTAAAAGTCAAATTGGCCAACCAGAAATTTTCCAAAATTGGAGATGGACCCTAGTTTTTATTATTTGGGAGGGTTTAGTAATAGGGGGAAGGGATTACTCATTTTTCACAACTGACCCACTTGGACCCAAAATCTTTTCGTAAAACCTAGGGCCCCCAGAGTACACATATATATTTATATATACATATATATATATATACATATATAAATATTTATAAATACATATATATACATGTATATGTATGTGTATGTATATACATATATATGTATATATATGTATATACATATATATACACATACATATACATATATATACATATGCATATATACATATATATATATATACACATATGTATGCATGTATATAAACCATCCTTTGTCAGGCTTGGTCAGGGGGTCTTTAGTATTCTTTGGCAGGATACAAGTCGAAATTCTTACACTTATGATGGAAAACCCTTCATATAACCTACCTTTTTCCGAAATGCATTCATAAACTCCGTCTGTTTGGAGTTTTGGGGGTAAACACAAAGGCAAATCAGAAAGGTTCCCATCTGTTCTGTCAAGCGGAAAACCCCGGAATAAACTCCGAGTCCAAGTCCAACTGTTCGATTTTTGCAGGTGTAGAACTGCGGGGTTTGCTATTGGGTTTTACAGTACCACAATTACCATCAAATCATATAGTTTTTCCTCCAGGGCGAGGTAATTGTGGTAATTCACTCGCAAACTCGCAAACAGGCAAACAGGAATTTCATGTCACTGCCACCACCATTTAGCATCCCTTAGAAGAATTAGAAATTAGCATCTTTATTTTATCCTTTGGCAATCAAAGCGTGCAGGTAAGAAAATCCCATGAAGTTTATCCACGTCATTTTCAAAAACTAAAGTAACAAATACCCTCTGGTAATCAAAAATGGCAATTGAAAATCCCCCATATCTAAAGTTGATTTCCCAAATAATCTCCATTTATAGGGCAGTCCAATTGCCATGTTTGAGTAGCGGAGTGTAGTTATTCTCCAGCCATCATCGACCGGCACGCCACATGGCTGTAATGACTCTCTCTTGTTGTCAACCTCTACAACCGGGGCTATACTCATCAATCAATGGATTGTAACAGGAAACCCCCATAGTTCATGGGGAAAATCCAGGGTTTCCTGTAGATTTTCCCTTTAACCAATTCATTGTTTCAACCATATGGGTTTGTCCAAAAATATGACCACCATTTTGCAAGGCGCTTTGATGGTGTGTTGCGGTTCAACCCCGTCGTACCATAGCCAGTCCCCGATTGCCCCACCTGCGCCACCAGCAGTTGCGCCGAGGACGCCTTGCGTCGCTCCACCAGCAGCCGAGCGCGGAAGGCCTCCAGCCACTCGGCGAAGCGCGCGCGGCGCCGCACCTCGAAGTCCTCGCGAAAGGATGGCAGGTCGGGGGGGTAGAGAAGCAGGACCGTGGAAAATATGAAGATAAACCAAAATAATCAATATAATATGTATATATATATATATCATTATATATCTGTCTTCTCTAAATTCCTTTTCCCGGATTCGGAGGAAAATCACTTTCACTGCGTTCTTGCAGGACTCCGCCTTGAAAGTTCAATTGCCCCGACAAACCTCAAATATGAGTAAAGAAAGCTGTGAATGCTTAGTTTGCATCACATTCCTGCACACGTAGCTAGCGCGCGGCTGTTTTATCCAGAGCTGCTGGAGCTACTGGAAACACTATCACACACTGTATGGTTCCGTTGTCTGGTCTAACAAAGTAGACTCCATGGCCCACATTCCAGTTGCTGCTACCAGCTGGAAGCAAACAGTGGTATTGCGTTTCCAAGTACGGTGAGTTGACCGGGGAGCAAGTTCGTATTCTTGGGGCAATTATTCTAGCGCGGATCTACCGCCAGAACTAGGTTTAGCCTAGCCATTAAAACTAAAACTTGAAAAACAGTTGTTTTTACATATCTTCACAAGTCATGTTTTTGGTGCTGCCCAAAAGGAAGGTGACGCGGCATTGCAGCTCAAAGAGATTTATGAAAAGTAAGACTATTGTGGAGTTGCCCAAGCATGACCGTGAACAGGCGCAAGGAAGCAAGAGGGAAAGAAAGCATCGGGCCTGACTATGTTTCACTTGAATGGCTATGGAAAAGTATCTAGCGCCACACTAGCGCAAATCTAGCGCTAAGCTGCAGGAAAACGATTTCACTGCATATATATATATATGTATATATACAGGACTCCGCCTTCTAATGAAATCTAAAATACATCACTGGTCAAGTATCTGTGGCCTTCGGATTCAAAAGTTCCTTATAGGCATTTCAGAGCGGATCTCCATATACAATTTGACAATGTGTCTGTGTGTGTTTGTAATATTAATGTTCATATATTATCGAAGGAAGTTTAGAAGTGAAACTTCCGACAATATGGACAATTGAAAAGCAGAGGTGAGAAGAGCCAAGATGTGAAGAGCTCAGCCATGAAGAAAGT